>CAUYRT010017718.1:0-27364 GCA_963574885.1 Lepilemur ruficaudatus
TAGTAGTAGTATTCCTAAAGGATGAAGGCATAATTCTAAGAGATAATCATTATCTCTTTCATATCTCATGTAACCTTGCAGAGAAAATTTTGCCTGAAGTTCTACTTTGAGCAAACTA
Organism: Lepilemur ruficaudatus; assembly: GCA_963574885.1. Classification (NCBI taxonomy): domain Eukaryota; kingdom Metazoa; phylum Chordata; class Mammalia; order Primates; family Lepilemuridae; genus Lepilemur; species Lepilemur ruficaudatus. Next base: position 119 of record CAUYRT010017718.1, read on the forward strand.
CAGATAAAACAAAGAAATGAAAAACAGAGAAGGTGTGGAATAAAATGACCACTAGTAAGCATTAAAACCAATAACACATAGAAAGAATTTTGTGCAAATAGGGTTTTAAAGATGCAAATATAGAAATTAGATCCTTTTTCAATTAAAGATGTAAATAAATTTAAAGATTTGTTTGAAGTGAACCATAGATGAATTAAGACAAAAACTCAAAATTGCAGTCGTGAACTCTCTGGCTCCTCAGGCTTCCCTATCTCTGAGAACTGGGTCCTGGGGTTCCCCTTGCCTGGCTCCTTCTCCCCACTCCCTCCACTCACTGGCCCTTACCAGGTCAGCTGTCAGTTTCTGGCTGGATGTCACTTTCTCAGAAGCACTTGTCACGTTTAAATGTTTGCCTCACCCATTAAGCTTAAGCTGTGTGAGGAGAAGCAGGTATCTGTCTCCTCATCATCTCATCTCCTTTGGCTACAGTGTTTTTGGTATTTAATCAACATTTGTTAAAACAGTGAGTAAATAAATGTGAGTGAGCTATGCACACTCTAAACACTACTTATATTGGGGTAAATCAGCATATCCCTGTCCATGTAGAATTTTTACTTCTAGATGTGTCTCATAAAAGATATAATCAGAAAAAGAAGTCGAAATGTAGGTATAGGAATGTTGACTATTATGAAATATCTATAAAATCACCTCCCCTCTTTACATTTGCAATTTTCATCCATGCCTTTAGATATATGCCAGGGAAGGGTGCTTTCTCCCCAGTCCTGAGGAAGTCCTGGAGGAAAGGGATTGAAGTATTTGATGAGTAAATGTGGGAAGAGATACTGAGTTCGCTTGACACAGCCCATCCTTCCTTATCTTGGGAGCTTGCAGTGAGCAGACTTTCTCTGCAGCATCTCCAGGGATAGGAGATGCTACAGCATCCTGTGCCCAGGTAGGCTGATCCTGACTAATTATGGGGTTCTTCAGTAGGCACACTTGCCTAGCAGACCTAAGATTGCATCCTCCAGCTCAGCCTCCAGCAGCAATGAGGGTTTAGTTTTAGTTCTCCCTCTCTCCCTTTGCTTTATATCTCAACTTGTTTAGAGTCAGGGCAGCAAAAAGAGATACTATGCATTAGTTGCTTTCAGAGATTCTCTAAATACATCATACCTTCTCACCCCATGTAGTGGCTTATTTTTCAATATTATAAAAATAAGAAATTTTTTTGCTTTGCTTATTTGCATATTGGTACCAAATATGGAACTTTTAAATAATAGGTTAATAAAATCCCTACCCTATAGCAAATACTATAATTTGATTGTGTAACAGGTATACAGACAAAATATGTACCTCATTTTTTATCAGTTGGAATTCAATTTATAACTTAGGAACAGCATCTACTGTGAATGTTAAAGCTTCGCCTTCATTTGAAGTTTTATTTCTGACTGATTTAGAAAAAGAAAGGAGTTTCAACATATGAATTCTGGGGACCAAAAAAAAAAAAAAAAAGAAATGGAAAGGAAAGGAGTTCTGTAAGGGAGATTTTTCTCTGGGGAAGAATCAATTTGGTATTTGTGATTGTGTAAAAGATCAGAAATTACATTTTATCTATTTTTCTTAAAATTCCTTCCTTACCAGTCATCCCTCTCATCTCCACCCCTTGTTTTTGTTGACTGTGCCTCCTTTAATAATGATTGGGGGAAAATGAATCACTGACCCAACTGCAGCTGAGAAGCATGTACTTTGTCTCCTTTTCATATTTTAAAAAGCATACTGGATATGATATTTTTAAAACTTATCGCCTAGAGTTTTTCCTGAAGCCCTTTATTAGAAGTACCATCTTGTTCCTTCTGCTAGAATTCCCTAAGATATCCTTTGACAGGTATGTGGAACAAAACATTTAAAAGGAAAAAACCCCAGAAAATCCTGACCTCTCCATTTGATATACTCTAAGTAGTATGCAGCCTCCTCAAGTCACCTGCTTGGTTAGTCATTCAAATTAGACCATTACTCACACAATGAGCAAGCCCATGACAAACACTGCAGACTATTTATTGAACAAAAAGATTAGTTCTTAACTTGGATGCACAATGATGAAGTGAGGCATGGTAAAGTAAACATCTAGAATCAAATAAATATTTACCAATAAAAATGAACCCCCCAAAAAATAATCACTACTGCCTCATATTTTTCTAATACCCATCAACATCTACAATGCAAACCATAAGCTCTCACCATTACATCCATTGTTTATAGTTTATTTAAAGGTCAAAATCTCAGCAATAGTGTTGTCAGACTAACATCAAGCAAGATATTCCTAAGAGGCTTCCCAACTTGAACTTTTTTTTATTCTATGGCTTACTTTTGAGCATTTCCCTGAGCTACTGCTGAAAACAAACATATAAATTCTGATGTCTCAATGAGTAACCAATCCTGATTTCCAATTTCATTTTTCTCTAATGCCAGCTGAGAATTACTTTAAAGACTGAGTTTTAGATTTTCTATTTTATTACTCTCATTCTATAAACAATGCTTAGATGTATGTACAGTAAGAAAAGTGATTCTAAAAGAAATTTTTATTCAAATATAAAAGATATGTCATTAAATTAGTTATATATTTACACTTTTATTGATGACAATATTTATCATTTCTTGGTTCCTTAAAAAAATACTTCAACTTATTGTGCATTCACATTTTAATTTCAGCTAGGATGAAGCAACCCATTGCACAAGGAAATATTTTGAGGCTTTATGGCACCTCCAAAGAAACGGACTTAAATGAATGGCATATGTGGGATTGACTCCCATCAAAACAGCAAAACCCCGTCACCCTGCCCAAGATCACTGGCTGCTGCTGTGATACTGGTCTCCCTTTGTTGTTCACATTAGCATCTGACAGTTGTTTATGGTTATTCCCATTTTAATGCAATTCTTTCACTCCTATCTCTTTTTTTGGAAGGCTACATCAAGAGTACAGTCTCTCATGTAGATGTCAGAGTTAATCAGCACTATGCACTTAAGGATGATAATTAGTATCTCTCTTGAACAGACATCCATACCTCCAAAGTAGTTCATCTAATTCATCTGCCACATGCTTCCAGAGTTTTCTTTTCAAAACCCAAATCTAATCAGATCACTAACCTGCTTAAAATCTCTCAATGTTTCACCATAATTTTAGGAAAATTCCAATATACTTCAACATGGAATATGAGTACAATCATGATTCCACTCCCATCCAACTTTACAGTCTGATCTGCATTTTCTGCAGATGCACCTTCACTCCAGCCACAGAAAACATGACATGTCCACTTACCATGAGCTAATCTTTATGTCAGGAAAACCCTTCTCCTGTCTTAGCCTATTAGGTGATTTCTCTTTTTCCTTCATGCTTTTGGTTCAAATCTTGCCTTCTTGGTGTTTCCTTTACTATGCCCTCCAGACAGCGTTTGGTGCCTTTTCTTCCCTATTCTTAACTTCATAATGGCCATAGAAAGACTTAGACAAGCCTGTATTACTGCTACATGAGCCACCATTTCTGTTACTACCACCTCTGCTATTAACCAGGCCACTGCTACTGCTGTTATCACTATTAGTATTACTACTACAGACTACTGTTTATTGAGTGCTTTTCGTATTTTATTTAGTCCTCATAATAATCCTGTGAAGTAGATATTAGCATGTCCAATTTCCTTTTTAGAAAACTGTGGCTAAGAGAGGCTAAATCATAGCATAGTCAGCAACTGATAAGAGTTAGCAACAGGATTCATATACTTGTTCACACCACTACCAAGCATAGTATACACACTACAACAAGTTGCACCTCTTCCACTAATGAGCTATATGTCCTTGGATATGAGTTTAATTGCTCATAGACTAATCAGTCAGTGAGACTCAATAAAATCTAAGAGCTCTCCATCTCTAAAGTCTTATGATTCTGAGTCAAATACTTGTCTTTGTGCCAGGATCACCTGTCATACCTACAAGTGTAACAATAATATTGATATACTTATTTCAGTTATCTATGAAGGAAACTATATTCTAAATGACTGTAAGGAATTTAAATGTGGAAAATGCTTTAAAATTTTGGCATGCTTATCAAAAAATTTTCTTATGATTCACTTTAAGTCATCGTATCAAATATATATGTGTATTTTTCATTCATTCAATTTTTTCTAGGCACCAATAAGCAGCAGACACGCTAGAAAAATAAAAGAATAGCAGGTGATCCTTCCCAACGAGGAGCATGCAGGGAGACAGCGCCAATAAGTAAAATGCAATATGGTACGCCTGTAAAGTGCCTGATCATACTGGCCATAACTAGACATAACTAACCTCCCATGACCATGTGGACAGTCACTAGTTACACTGGTGAGGACTTTTGCAGTAATTTCAGACTTCTTTAACAATGTTCTCCAAACAAGTCACTTGGGGTGCCACCACCATGATTTTGCCCAATTGATATTGCTTACCTAATATTATTTACTTAATACCTTTCTTCAAACAATCTACATTCATTAAATTATTAAAATTTAAATTCCATACCGTTCACCATAAATGCAGAACCAGTAGAAGTTTCTATAAATAAGATACAACTGTAAAATAAATACCATAGAAACAAAAAGTGTCATGAAATTTTATCAAGATTGGATAAAATTTGTCCTGATTTCTCCCCCTCCACCAAAGAAATATGCCACATATGTTAGAGTTAGGTTAAAGACCAGTACCAAAATGAAAATTTATTTTTGATGCATTCAGAAGGGTTGGAAAGGGACCAACATTCTCCATATATAACACAATGTTGCTTAATGACTTTGCATATACTACCTAAATCCTCTCATGCACTGGGGTGTGCACCCCTACTTCAGGAAACACTGATCTAGCTTAAATCCCATCACAAGAAAGAGCAAAACCTGTGGGCTCTGGAACCAAACTGCCCAGGGTTTGATCCCGGCTTCAGCACCTTCTAAATGTGTAACCTGAGGCAAGTTATACAACCTTTCTTGGATTCAAACTGGGAACAATGAAAATATCTACCTAAAAATTGTTTGAGGGTCAATGTAAAAGAGATTCTGAGATATTCCTGAAGCAAAAAGGCACTCAAAACAATTTACTTATCAAAATGATTAATAAAAAGTAGGAGTTTAACTTTGTCATGGGACATAAGAAAGACTTTCTGGTAAAGATAAAATCTGAGTAGGGCCTAGAAAGACAGTTTGATTACCTATCAGAGGATGCTGGGTGAAAGGATAAATGAATGACAAAGAGTAACACAGGATGAAGGAAACAAATAAGGACAAATAACCAGAGTTTCTCTGTTCCTTTTCCCTAACCTATAAATTCAAGATCTCAGGTTCCTGCTACTGCCAATCCATTCTCCATCCCATAATATTGGCATCTTCAAGGCCATCTCATAAGTGCCCAAGAGCAATTCTGCTCAATTTCCCCATCTGTATTTTTATGTCTGTGGGTGTCTTTCTTTTCAGCTGTTATTGCTCCTCCTGGGTTGACATCAATGCAAACACAGGCCCTGAGTCTCAGGGACAGTGCCCTGGCTTGGTCGGGATTTATTGAATCTGCCAACTTCACCTTCCCTACTTCTTCCAGGCCTGCTGCCCTGCCTGCTGCATTTCCTGCTCTTCGGGCTGAGCATCCTGTGCCTTCTAATGATGCTCCAAAAGGCCCAGGACCAAAACAAAGCTTCATGCTCTGTTGTTATTTGGGAAATATTTCTCTTATATTTCAATTTATATAGAAGAATTTAAAAATCATTTTCAAATCATCATCAAGAGGTACAGGAGAATAATAAATTGTTACATTTGGAGATATTTATTTTCCAAACAAAATTTAATATTTTCCAATATCTCTTTTTTAACATAATTTTAACACATATGAACAAAAGAGAAAAAAAAACAGTGCTACAGTTTTAGATCCTATAACTCCAAAATCAAGTGGTTCCTTCCAAATTTGTATCAACGTCTGTAGCCATCTCTAAGATTCAGTTCTCTTAACATGACTTCTTCTTACTGCTAATACTTTACAAATTCCTTTACTCTCTTAAATTTTGCCTCATCTATCACTTAGAAATGCTAACCATATTTTATCAGATTTTACTCCCAGATATACGAACATACAATTAATAGGATATATACTATTATAATAACCAAATCCAGAATCAAGTAAGGGACCTAATTTGGATTTAAAATTCTGGGAAAATTATTTTTTGACAGCACACCTGGAGCATATCTATTTACATAAGACCATGCCACATGCAATGCAAGACTAAAATACAAACCTTATATCCTAAAGTTAACATATTTTTAAAAACTATAAATACAGCATATAAATGAAAAGATTTTCCCCATAAATTCAAGAAACAGTCTGACGTGTTTTGAAATGCAAGTAAAAAAGAACATGGCCACAAAATGTGAGTTACAGTCTTTGTTTAGTCACACTAGTCATGTGACCTTTCTCTACATCAGCTGTTAGTTTCCTTCTCCAGAAAATGAAAGGACTGCATGAAATGGACTCAGGAGATCTGTAATTTTACTTGCTTTATGCTCTTATTTTACCTCTACCCTATTCCCAGTTCCCCAGGTTATCTACTGGGTATTCATGGTTCATTAGCAATATCCTTCAGTAAGTATTTATTGAGTAGCCACCCTGTGCCAGGAAACTTGCTAGGCACTAGGAATATAGATGTTTAAAAAAAATGGCTCTTGTTCACATAACCCTTGCAGTTTGGTGGGCAAGATGGACATTCAACAGTCATAAACATCATACATTGTGATGATACTGAAAAGAAAAATCCTCACTGTGCTGTGCAGATTATAATAGGTGATCTAATTTAGATTGGGGGAGAGATCAAGGAGGTCACAATGAAAAATTGGCAATTAAAGTGAGGAATAAAAGGAATCACATCTCAGCGTTCCAGGGATACAGTGGGGCATATGGACCTCAAAGGGGCAGAGGTGGACAAGTTCAAGGAACTGGCAGAAAAGCAACACAGCTGAGGCATAGTGTGTGAAGGGGCATGGCCATGAGTGGTCTTCTCTGGATTATTAGGGATGCTAGATTTTATTATAAGTGCATGGAGCTCCTTGGGTGGGGACATTGATCCTGAAGTTAGAATCCTGGCTCCATCACTTGATAGCTGGGTGATCTTGGGCAGTTTCCTTATTTAGAGTTATTGTGAGAATTAGATAAATTGCTGTATATAGTATGCTTAAAACAGCATCCAGTACATGGTAAGAACTATGCCTTGTTTGTTGTTGTTATTATTAATATTATCTTCATCCTTTCTGGCTTCATGACACAGGACAACTCAGAACAAAGAGTACCATACTCTGAACACAGAGATTAAGTTCTGGGCTCATTTCTTCTTTTACAGGCTGAAATGAGGGATATGGGCCCCATGGTCCCTAAGATCCCTAGGACCCTCAAGAGTCTGAGATCCTGGAGGAAAATACATATGAGAGTTTTGCTGGAAATCATTGCAAGACCATTTCACGTTCACATTACTCCAGAGATTTCAGCTTCTGCTTAGTGTAAGGCCAAATACAAATAAAAAATAAGAGGCTTAGTTCTCCTTGTTGAAAATGAGGGTAGAGATTTCTCTCCTCTCCTTTTTCTCAGAGCATTTACCCTAGAAAACTTGTAAGTACTTTCTCATCTCTTTGAAATGCATATAAATCCTTTTGAAGATTAGATAGGCCTTTTGTCAGCTTTATGACCCAGGAATGTCTTTCTCAAAGACCTGGGAACCATCTCTTTGAAATGCAAACATCAAGGGAAATAGCATCCCTATCTGCTGGTTTCTATGGTAGGGTAGAAGCCTAACTTCTATAGGAGTCTATCTTCGAGGTGCAAAACTACCTCCTGCCATAAAGAGATGACAAGTTTTTCTTTCCTGCTGATAAAGCTAATTAGCTAATACCAGTGGTCACCTCAAATACCGGGTAAAAGTTAGGATGAATCATGTATATCAGATGGTATGGTCAAGTCCTCTTACTTGAGGACTAGTTATTGTTTCTCTTGAAAATAATATGTATGTAAAGGGTTGTATCAGCTTAGCTAAATAAAAGGGTGAGATTTCTTTTTGTCTTAGCAATTTCTTAGCAGATTGAGAGTAATGCACATCACTTTCTGGTTTAATAATTTAATACTAAAAGTGTTTTATTTCTCTATTAACTTTGTAGAGAAGGTTTCTGGGTTAGGAGAATATTTGTTTTACATTATATTTTCCTAACAGTAGAAAGCTAGAAAAGAACCTTACTCCCACCGTTATGACACAGAAATGCTGGATACTCTGAAAATATAAAACCTAAAACTTTTTAAAATGCATTGGAGAGCCAAGTTACAGGATGATCACTTAACCCAAAATCTAAGGAAAGATTGGCACCTCCAAAGAGAGACGAAATGTGAGCATTTGCTTCCCTGCGGCAGATGCCAAAAGCTACACAGAGCTGGTAAGAATTCAGTTAAAATGTTTAAGAAATTTCACAATGAACTATCCAAAAAGGAAATTAAGAAAATGATCCAATTTACAATAGCAACAAAAAGAATAAAATACTTAGGAAGAAACTTAACCAAAGAGGTGAAAGACATTGAAAACTAACATTGAAAGACATGAAACATTGATGAAGGGAATTAAATAAAACACAGATAAATGAGAAGACATCCTGTGATCATGGGTTGCAAAAGTCAGTATTGTTAAAATGTCCATACTACCCAAAGTGATCTGTGATTCAATGCCATCCCTATCAAAATCCCATTGGTGGGATTGGGGGTGGAGGAGGGGTAAGACGGTGAACTAGAAGCAGCCCGTGCAGGCTGCTCTCAAGGAGAGGATTGAAAGTTGCAGGTGGATGCTCACTTACAGATGGGCTCTTGCAGAGAGCACTGTGAATCATCGGAGAAGCAGCAGGGGACACTCAGAGTGAAGGAGAAGGAGACAGGGTGATCCACTCAGCAAGATTGGAAGGTACTTGGAGGAGGTGTCCACACGTGGGGAAGGACAGGAGGAGACAACCCTGGGGCTCCACGATGCCCCCATGGACACTGCGACCTGAGCTGCGAAGTCACCCCCACAACCACTGCAGAGCTATGGACTGATCAGGGAGCTGCTTGGAGTCTATGTAGTGATATTTCACTGGAGAAGGCACAGCAGGGACCAGTGGCCTGTGTTCACAGGTTGCGCAACTGATGCCATTCTGATCTCTCAGGTCCAGAGCACCTGGTCAACATAGGGCTTGGCTTTGCTGCAGTCACCTCCACATCCCCCTGGACAGGCTAGGGAGGAATCAGGGAGAGCAAATGCTCTCATGAACCACGTGACTGGGAGCTGAGCACCCCTCCCTCCCACAGGGGATTTGAGCAGAATTGGTGCCTCAAACGCCAACTGAGGAGCCCTGCGGCGACTGCCTCACTGGGACCTGGGCAGGGGAAGAACCCCTCCTAAACTGCCGCCTGGCCACACAGCCCCACCTCTGAGGCTCTCACACTGCCACTGAGCCCCACCGCACACCCTATGTGGCTCCCACCCTGCTGCCTGGCCCCACCCCCATGGTTCTCACACACCACCAGGTGGAAACCATCCCAACAGTCCAATGTTCCACCAGAGACCTGCTAGCCCTTAGCCACCATCACACCCAGACCCGGGTGGATTGAATGCCCACAGCCCTGACACCCATGATCACTGCCTAGGTAGCCTTGCTTATCTGCCACTGCCACCGCCACAGGGACCCAGGCAGAGCAGTCACCCACAATGCCAGCTTCTGTGGAGAGGGACTTGCCCAGCTTTCTGCTGGAGCTTACAACAGCGGCCTGGGGAACAACACACTACTCCACACAAAGATCATTCAGCACCGGCTAGCACTGTGACAAGCACAAGGGAATGGGACAATACAGAACCCCTGAATTGCAGGCTCTCTGTATCTGCTCCTCTCCTACAGGCCAATCTTCTGGCGTAGTCACAAAAGTGCCATCTAGGGACCTCTCCTTTTCACTAAGTAGGCAAGTTCTCAGCAGAGGGTAACAGGTGCCCTGCAAACTTATCTGCCCTGAGCTGAGAGAAGAGGTTTCCGATGAGAAGAAACCAGGGAAAGAACTCTGGCAACATGAAAAAACAAGCTAGTTTGACACCCCCAAATGATCACAAGAGATCTACAGCAATGGATCCCAACCAAAAGGAAGTTGTCAAAAAGTCAGAAACGGAATTCAGAATGTGAATGGCAAATGAGATAAATGGCATTGAAGAGAAAGTTGAAAACCAACACAAAAGAAGCCAAAAAAAATTTCAGGACATCAGTGAAAAAAATTAAAAAGCCACTAAAGAGTTAGACAATTTACCAGAGGATATAACACAACTTAAAGAAATGAGTAATGCAAGGAATTTCAAAACGCAGCAGAAAGATTCAACAACAGGCTAAAAAGTTTAGAAATAGAACTACCATATCATCCAACGATTTTACTTCTGTTTATTTACACAAAGAAAATAAAATCAATATGTCAAAGAGATATCTGCATTCCCATGTTCATTGTAGCATTATTCATAACAGCCAAGATATGGAATCAACCTAAATGTCCATTGATGGATGAATGAATAAAGAAATTGCAGTATGTGTGTGTATATATGTGTGTATATACACACATACACACACACAATGAAATAATATTCAGCCTTAAAAAAGAAGAAATTCCTGCCATTTGCAACAATATGGATGAACCTGGAGGACGTTATGCTGAGTGAACTGAGCCAGGCACAGCAAGATGAATAGGTTCTGAAGATCTAATATGCAGGAGTTAATAATACTGTATTATATGTTTGAAATTTGCTAAGAGGGGAAATCTTAAGTGTTCTCACTATAAAAAAAAAAAGTTTAACAAATTGCTAAAAGCCAATTATGGGTTGGGGCAAAAGTAGAGAGCCCCTGGGAGCCACAGACACAGGAGATTCTTTACCGTGGGCCTCACTAGGTGCTGAGGAGAAAGGAGAGGGTTGGGGGAGAGGGCAGACAAATCATGCACTGGTATTGCAGAGCTTTCCCCTCTCCTTACATCTTTGTACAGACCCAGTGGGAGGAGACCTAGGGTGCTGGTCAGGTTCAACACAGGGATGCTAACTTACTGTCTGCCTGGTTTGCCAGCAAGTCATTGGGAAGACCATGGGATGAAATAAGAAGAAGGTTTCTTTTTAATCAAATACTTATTGAATTCAGGAGCTGGACCTCACATAGGAAGCAAGATAGTGAAAAGGAAAATAAGAACATTAGGTTATACTGTTCTCACCTCGTGCTTTATTGTGTTTGAATAGAAGGTGAATCATGGAATGGTTTACCTGGAAAATTACAAAAGCAAAAGCTTAAGAACGTTTTCAAAATCTAAATATCTATTTCTTGATTACAAAGTAAAGTCTTCTAACATCCCAAAATAGATAATACTAAAATGTTTAATGATAGGCTAAAAATAACTTCTAAGCCTACCAACACGGGGTAATAATTACACTATTTTTGGTAGATGACTTTACAGCCTTTTAAAACAGTCAAACCAATGGCATGCTGGGCTTTATGGGATACAAGGAGAGAGGACATTCTGCAATCAGAGGGCCTCTGCATGGCCCAAGGAGGCCTGATGGTGCCACCTGGGAGACTGTGGAGTGTGGGAAGCCAGATCATCCCAGGGGAGGTCTCTCAGGTCTGAGCACCCACTTACAGATCCACACGGCACAAGTGTTACCATTATTGCTGTCCAGAAACTGACATTATCTTTATTACTTCATGGAGACATTTTTTTAAGATAACGTGTTGGGGGTAGGGTGTCTGCCTCAGTTGTGAGCAAGGCATTAACACATGAAAAATAAAAATGATAATAGCTAATGCTTATAGTGCTATGTGCCAGCCACTGTTCCTAATGCAGTTCTGTGATTAACTTGTGTAATTTACACTGTTATTCCCACCTTACAGGTGGCACAAGTGGACCCTGAGTTTAAATAACACGCCCAAGGCCAGGCTGCACAATAAAATTTCAACCTGCACACTCGACAAAAGGGTAGGTCTGGGATTCTAACAAAGGCAGCCTGGCCCGGAGTCTGTGCTTTAACTACTGTGACACTCTAAGGCACCCAGAAATGGCCTGTCTGAAAAGGTTGGCTTGAAGCTGGGACCTGAGAGAAGAATGGACGTTAGGCAGGTGACAAGCAGGGAGAACAGTACACCAGGCATACAGAACAGCACAGGCAAAGACCCTGTGGTGGGAAACATAACATGTTCACAGGACTAAAAGAAAGCCATTGTGTGGAGCCAAGGCAGCAGGGAGGGAGGAGGTGATGTGATGTGGGATGGGGAGGAAGAAGGGCCCAGGTCAGGGAAATGGGAAATGTATTCCATGCGTAAAGGGAAAGTATTCACAGTTCCACACCCCAGTTGCCTCCCAACTCTCCAGACCGATGTCCTGTCCACTTGCCATCCTTGTGGCTTGAACCCCCACCCAGTAGACACCTGTCATTACCTGGTTACCCTGAGGCCAGCAATAAAGATCAATTGTTTCAATGAATCAATTCATTGTTTCAATAAAAATTGATAAAGATCAATTGTCTCAATGAAAAATGTCCTATGATTTACTTTTCTCCACTGTCCTTTGCTTCAATTTCTAATAATTTTACAGTGATCACTTGAATTTTAATAGGTTTTTCCTTTTTTATCAAACGAAAAATCAAACTTAAGCATTATATAAAAATGTAAGTAAGTTTAAGAGCATTCATTAGTGTCTCTTATTTATCAGTCCCAGTACAAGGCACTGAAGATAAAAAAAAAAGTAATAAGATATAGGTTGTTCCCTTAAAAAGAGAATAGTAAGACATGGAGGAGCAAACATATACAGGAGGAACTGGAAAGGAGGAAAATAAAAGGCTTAGAAGTGTAGATAAGGACACAGTACCAATGGATAAAAGGGAAATCAGAGTAGTTCATTTTTATCTTTAAGTTCATTGACATCCTTTCAGAGATATAGTTGTAGTTCTCGGCTGGTTTATCACTAGGTTAATACAGTAGCATTTCATTTACATTAAAAATTAAAATTTTAAGAGTTTACAAATTAAAGTCATTGATTCATTTATTTACAATCCAATTTTGAGCTTCTCCTAGGACATAGAGAATTGGGTCTAATTTGTTAACAGGATGTTTTAACAGAGGTACAAATTGCCTTTTCTAAAAGTGTTCCAATTTTGTTTTCCCCTCTAACCATTTACTTTAATGGGCTTCTAAAATGAAGATTCCTTCTATTTTTATTCCTGCTTTTTTCCTATGAGGTCAATAAGCTTTTATCTGACTATTTGAATGATTGCACAAAACCTCAACCACATTAATAGCCATCCTTCTGGATCTAACAAGCCAATATGCTGATAAAGTGGGTGACATGTTTTTCAAAAGAAAACAAAATGGGAAAAATAAGAAACTGGAGAACAAAGAAAAACATAAAAATTAGTAATCAGGTTACTGAATTACTTAAGTGATTTAACATTTAATATGGGGACATCAATCCTCTTTTTAAGATGCTTACAATCTGCATTGCATACATGAACACCAGGAAAACACAAGGTGGTATAATTTCTTCAAATGAAAATAACTTGATGCCGTAAAGTCTTCAAGGATCATCAAGAGTAAACACTTAGGTGAGTTTTGTTAGACACAAAGAAGTGTGCAATTTTGTTTTCCTTTGCGACCTAGCTGCAATATACAGTTGAAATATTCCAGGCAGCTAAGATCCAATGCCACGGGCATTACCGACGCTAGCCTTTTTTCCTATTACCTGTTGACAGAATTCTGCAGGCTATTTCTTGGTATAGGACCCACCTGACTCCCTGGGGGAAGCATGCCAAATAAAAGCTCTAGGTGATGTTTTATAATGGATTGTACTGTCATCCTTCTCTCTCAGTAATTTCTCTCTTCTCCTGCTATTCCATCTTTCCCTCCCTACCACCCCAACCTACTACCAGGTGATCAAAACATTGAAGTGGAGAAATAATATAATGGATGAGAAAGGAAGAAAGATTTAGGGTCTTCCAACTCCCTAAACATATCATATAAATGCTCATGGGTATTTTGAAGTCTCAGAATTGTCCCCAAGTGCTAGCTGATTAAAGGAGGTATGTGCTTTCTGCATTGAGTCTCAGTGTCAGCCACAAATAAGGGTCTGATCCCAGACCTAGACTTTCCCAACAGCTGTTGCTGTACACATAAAAGTTTCCCAAACCTACTGAAGAATAAAGTGACAGACAAACTTTCTCTGGGTTTTTGTAACAGCTTGGTTTTTTGTTTGTTTGTTTGTTTTTAACCATATAAGATTTTAAACTTACCCCAATAGCTGCTAAGATTGGTGCTTGATAAATCCACTTGATGTCTCCAGCACTGAGTTCCCAGCACCTAAGACGTAGGAAAAAGAAAAAAAAAACTTTCATGAATAAATTGGCAAAGCAAATGGGTAGTGAGAATTAAGTAGCATTTTAAGTTTTACCAAAAACTCCAATCCCAAATTTCTGATTAAGAAACAAAGAAACAAACAGACAAAAAATATTTTTTTAAATGCCCAAACCAGTGAAAAAATATGTAATGGGTACTGGTTTTCATAGTATTAGCTACCACTTGTGGACAAGTAAAAAATTATAAATTTTAGTGAATTACTTTTATAGTGTCAAGAGTTAAAACCATGTTTCCAGAGCCACAAAAAAAGTATAGTCTTCTAAATGTGTTGCAATTGCTATATCACTTTTATTTTCATTGGCAGGCAAGAATTCTACCACTGAACCACCAAGGCTTGATTTTTAGTTTCATTGCAATGGGCCTTAATAATTAAAACTTGGTAATAGAGAAAGTCCTCTTTCTTTCAGAAATTACGAGAATTCTATTTCATAACTGCTTAAATTGTAGAACACTGATAATAATGCAAATCATTCTTATCAATAGCCTGTCTTTGGGAACCTAGCAGCAGAGGTTGAAAGAAAATCTGTTCTAGTAGCCTGGCAACAAACTAGTGGAGGAGGCATCGGAGTGGTCCATTAGTCTTCCAAAGATTTGATGAGAACGCAGTAGGGCCAAGCTCTCAATCTGCTTGATACGAGGAATACTGAGTTAAGAGCCACAAGTTCTCCCTTTAATGAATTTTAGATGGAGTGGAGGAGACACATGGTAATAGGCTGCAAAAAAAAAAAAAAGAAGAAGAAAGAAATGCCATAGAAAACTGGATGCAAATGAATCTTGTCCATAGAAATGAAAATTAGCTGTGTTCAGTGGAACATAATTGATTAGTGTCCTGTGAATATTGACTAGTTTTTGCATTTATGTATAAATTTTGGGGATTCATTTTACTGAACATAAACATGTGGTTCTTTGATTTTTCCTTTGAACGAATTATAACATCTTACTACTTTCCTCATTAACTGAGTTAAAAAAAAAAATCTTTGACAGGTGTTCATATAAGATCCATGATTTTATATTTAATTTAAAGAGTTTCCTTTATCAGTAATTAATAAAAATACTATTTGCCTATTTCTTACATTTATTTTCTGCTTCCCTCCCCCTCCAACTAGATTTAAGTTCTACATGGGCAGGGATCACTGTTGTTTTTGTGTTCTGATGTACTACAAGTGCCTAGAATAGCATGTAAGTGGTCAATAAATATTTGTTAGATTGAATTGCCATGAACTGAATGCAAAGTAAGTTTGACTCAGCCTAACCCAATCTGGTTTTACCCATAAAGGTCTTACACTAGAATAACCAGCACAGGATTAATTAAAAAAAAAATTAGTTCCACCTGAAATTTTAATGTAGCACTTTAAACCCTTTTTTTAAATTAAAGATACATTTAAAAAAAGCCTTCAGTTTCTTTCTCCTTAGACAAAACCCAGCATTGCTTGTGGCAATTGTAAATGACATAAAGAAATCTGACAGATAAAATGATAATTTTTTAATTCTAGATAATTAACTTATCAAGAAATAACCTTTTATTAATGAACAAGTTATGGATAATCTTATTTCAACTATTTCTTAAAGGTAAAACATTTTCAGTACATACCTAATAACTATAATTTTTAAAGTTTTATGTATTAGCAATACATTTTTATTTTTAAAATCAAACTATACACAAAGACAGACATTGAGATGTCTCAATTCTGCCCATGTTTCTGTCTACTTCTGTCCCTCTACCCATTTCCTTTCAGATAACATCTTTTATTACCTTATTTCACATACTTCCAATGTTTCTTTCTGCATATACAAATATGAATGTTATATTCTTATTTTCCTCTATCTTGCAAAAACATAATGTATGCACTGTTAAACAAATTGCTTTTTCCTCTTAAAGGAGTATCTTTTATTTCTTGCCATATCAGTACCAAGAGAGCTCAGTAGCACAGCATTCCCTAGAGCTATATACCACCGTCAAATCAACCAGAACTCTACACGAAAGCGTAATTGTGGTCCAGCCAAACTGAAATCTATTAATACGTATTCAATGGATTTGAAGTCTGAATAACATGGACAGCTAAAACACAGTGATTTTACACTTCGCACATCATTGAACATTTCCTAGCATTATTTACATGCATCTATTTTTCACATTATTTAACCATGCAAGAAAGACAGGGGTGGGGAACCTGCAGTCTTGGGGCCACATGTAGCCTTCTGGATCCTTGAGTGTGGCCTTTTAACTGAATCCAAATCCGAAGTTTGGATTTGGTCGAGAAACTGCACTTGGGGATCTGGAGGGCCACATGTGGCCTTGAGGCTGTGGGTTCCCCACCCCTTAGAACATGTATGACGCTTCCCTAAAAAAGCTTTCTACTATGAGGATACATATTGTGTGACTATTGATTCACTAACTACAAGGCTTTTGGATTCCACAGATTTTCTTTTCAGTGTCTGACATTTGGTAATATCTTAACGATCTTCTTTCTCTTAGCCTCAATAACATTTCATCATGGTGTCTCCCAACACACTGGGATTCAATTAAACAATTCAAGCTTCATAAAATACTTGTCTTTGGAAGTAGGTCAAAACCAGTTAAAAGCATGAAAAACTTGACTTAAATGATTTGCAGTGTCAAAGTTTCAAACTTGCCCTTTGATAGGAGAAAGTAAACTGGGATTTCAGGCCTTTTTAAAGAAAATGCCGTCAATGCTTGTTTTAAATTAATTTTTCAATGGCCTAGCTCACATGGTATTTTTAATGTGTCCCAGAAACTACTCTCTGTTCAGATTTTTTAAAATAAATTTTAACACTCTACAAAATGCTGTTCTGTACGGTGGAGCACAAGGCACAAAGGTCTGACTAGAAAGTAGAACTTCCTACCGCCAGTGTTGGAAACAGGTGCGCTGTTTTGTACTGACTGCATACTACCTTCTCTCCACAACTCACAGTCAGTAAGAGTAGAGGAGGTGAGAGAAGCCTGGCCCTTACAGCCTACGCAGATGTCCTAAAAATGTCAGAGGGCATCTTTCTTAGTACATTCCATTGCAGGTCCCACCCACCTTTGCTGCTCATGGTGAAACAAAAATATAGCAAAGAAGATGTGAGTTTCCCCATTCGTTAGCCTCTCTTACCTCCTTTGAATGAGGCAGGGAGAAGATAATAAAGTATCTTGTAAGGTGTTTTTGCTTTTGTAAATAAAAAGAAAGAAACAAAATTACTTGCTTTTTAATTTCATTTGTCCAACCTAAACTAATTAATTATCTGAGCCTACTTTAGTCAAATAACAATCTTGGTAGAAGTTTAGAACTGGAAGAGGCTTCCTTTGTATATTCAATAAAGTTTAGGTTATTTTTTAAAACTAGGTCTTATCTCCTTATCTCTAAATGGCCAAGATGCACAGAAAATCAGAGTTCCGGCATTGAAAAGCTGGCTCAGAAAAAGTTGAGTCTCAGATGTAAGAGCCGTGAATGTGGACCCCATCTATCCTTTGGAGATACATAATATCTACTCTCTCTGCCTGAATGTTGTGACATGGCACTATGTGTAGGACTGATTACATCCAAGAAAACCCACAAAAACTTCCTGTCTGTAGAAGACCTGAATTTCATGAGAAATTGAATCACGCTATTTTAAAATTATGCCAGATAAGTAGTAATACAGTTTAATTTTACATGCAAAATCAAATATAAAATAATCCCTTCATCCAATTATCCCAGATAAGGGCACTGTAAAATTCAAAAATTTATTCTGAGTAAGACAGGAAGAATGAAATATTTTGCACAGTGGAGTCACATGATTTGACATATATTTAATTTTTTACATTAATTTAACTGTTAGTGCAATATTTAGTATCAGCTATATTTTTCAACATACTATAAGCTCAATGAATTATTTGCCTCAAAAATAATAAACATATTTCTTATTTTTTCACTGAAAAGACTTATTAATGTTTTAAGACAGTTTATGATCACTAAGAAAGAAAACAAGATAACTAAGAAAACTAATTATCTAATACAGTATAAGTTGCACTGTGAACTTACTTGCTTTCTTGCTGTGCTCAAAACCTGGAATATCTGTAAATGAATGAATGAGTCGAAATTCTGCTCGAGGCTTTGAGAATATGTCCTGATGTCTCTGGATCTCATTTTATTTATTTCTAAAATGAGGAGATTGGACCAGAAAATGCCTCAGGTCCTATCATCTTTAAAATTCTGAATCTAGTTTATACACTTACACGTCTCAGAATAATTATTACAGCATGAATTACACCTCTTTACTGACTCAACCTCCCTCCCACAGAAATCAAATAGCAGATGCTGCAAGTTTTCTTTAAGATTTCCAATATTACTGTGTAACAATATTGATAACAGTGTAGATAAAATTAAGAAATCCAAATAGCATAAAAGGATGAAAGCAGCAAAAATGCAAAGCCAATGCATTTTAGAACTGAGGGAAGTTGATGAATGGGGAGCTTTGAAGACAGTAATAAGGATTCTGCACCTGAATCCTGTACAGTTCAGATTTTCAGGAACAGTGAGTGGCAGGTTCTTTCTAGAGTTCAAATGTTCACCTAGCATGGCATATAATATATATATATGTGTATATATATATTAGTGCAGACAAAGTAGAAATACCTAGTAACCAAAAACAAATATATTGCCTCAAATTAAAGATAGGCTCCCAGTAGCTAATAAAAAGGAAATTTCTATCATGAAATGTACAAAACCTGTGGGTATTAAATTGTATTCTGCTAACATAGAAGAATGCTTGGCATCACTGCCTACATAAATTAAAGCTGTCTCTCTTTCAATTGCCTTTTTATTTACCATAAGTGTATTAATCTGCTCAGGCTGCCACAGCTAAATACCATGGATTGGGTGGCTTAAACAACAGACATTCATTTTCTCAGTCTGGAGGCTAGAAGTCCAGGATCAGGGTGTCAGCATGTCCGTTTCTGGGGAGGCCTCTCTTCCTCACCTGTAGGCAGCCTCCATCTCACCGTGCACTCACATGACCTCTTCTTTGTGTGCAGGGAGAGAGAGGGAGAGCAAGCTCTCCGGCATCTCTTCTTACGAAGGCACTACTCCTTTCATACAGGGCCCCACTCCTAGCACTTCATTTAACCATAATTACCTCCTTATAGACCCTCTCTCCAAACATCGTCACAGTGGGGGGTAGGACTTGCACATATGGATTTGGGGGAGACATAATTCAGTCCATAGCAATAAGCTTGACCATGAGAGAAGACAGCAGGTACCTGGATGCTTTTCCACTTTCTCATTTTCTTTCTTTGACTCATCATTACTAAAAATAGAAATGGTATGAAAAAATGAATGTTTCAGTGCCCATCCATCATATAGCCCCCGAAGAGAAATGCAGACAGCTGGGGGCTCTGGCCAAAGTCCATCTGAGTCCATAGAAAGTGTTTACCAGGCAGCCTGCCCCGCAGTCGGCCATGGAGCGACAGACAGAAGTAAAGGTGACTTACAATCTATCAGACATGTGTAAGGAATGGCGGGAGACGGGCAGTCAAGATTTTTTTCTATTTATATACGATGACCAGGCCTTAAAAATTATTGATTCTTTGCCCACCCTGAAGGCAATAATATTTAATGTTTGAAGTAAGAGTTTACAAAGCCCTTTCATTATGGGCTCTCATCTGATTCTCAAATCTATCCCTTGAAGACTCACAACTTTAGTCATGGCCAAGAATATTATTCTCATTTTTCACATGGGAAGATTGAGGCTCAGGAAAACTGCCATAACTAATGAACGGAAGGAAAACCACATCTTCTAATAACTCAACAATTGTATTAGTTCAAACTTTATCATTGCTCAAGAGATACTTAGCAAATGGAAAAAAATATCCAAATGGATCTGTAAGAATTGATCGATAGGCATTGGAGAGATCTCTATTGTGAAACAGAGAATGTCACTCATGCCCATTTAAAATTCACAGTTTGTTGGAAAAAATAAGACAGTTACATATGCACATTAAGAAAAATAGATGGTAGATAAGAAGGGATAATTTGTAATATGATACTAAATGCTACAGGAATTTGATAAGGAACACTTTACATGGTGGAAGAGATTTCAAGCATACGAAAGAGGTAGAACATTTGTAATTATGGGGCTTTTTCCTGAAGACCGTGAAATACAGATACATTTGATTTTATCGTGTGAATCGGAAAACATGTGCCAGTAGACAACGCTGTATGTATACATGAAATGCAAATAGACAAAAAAGTGAATTATCAAAAAGTCCGTGGTAGGCGATAGCCTATTTCTGATTTGGCGAACAGAAAGAACTCTAGAAGTGGTAAAAGGACAAAGGCTAGATATAGTGAAGGTAAGAAAAATACTTCCAGTGTCCTATGGACATTGTCTACTGCATGCTCCTAATTATCAGACGTGTTAAATCAACTGAAGAGTAAGAAGCTAACAGTAACATTGTGAAAGGAATCCTCTACAACTCTCCTCCGCCACAGATAACAGAAATGCCCCTTATCTCAACAGAAACATCTCATCTGTGCACATGCATTTACTGGGTGCCTTAGAGACCAAATGTCTGTGATTGAATTCCTTCTCTACCACTTATGGCTGTGCAACCTTGGGCACAACTTCTCTGGCCTCGGTCTCAGATGGTTGATATAAGATTCAATTAACTTAATATATGTAAAGTTAGAAAGTACCTGGAATGTAATCAGCACTCAAAACGCTAGCTGCTATTTTTATTACTACCTTCCTCCAATTTTTCCCCCAGGTTCTGGTAATGATCTTTATAAAATGCAAATTTTCTGTCATCATCACTGAACAAAGACCAAACATCCTAATGTGACCTATAAGGGTCTATAAGCTCTATAAAGCCTGTAAGGTCCCCCCTTCATCTCTCCTCCAGCCTAACCTTTAAGCTCCAGCTTTAGCAGAATCGGGGCTCCATCGACTTAACAGGATAAAAATCAAAATATCATAAACTAGATTAATGGAAGGATAAGTCCTGCTTTCTAATGGAATAACAATAAACAGATATGTTATTCTTTAATTTTTTAATCAGACATTACCCGTAAGTACAAATTAATGGAAGAATTAAAGGAATAATACTTGCTAATGAGTAGCGCTTACTACCAGTATATTCCAAACATTTACATACATCATCTCATTTAATCTTACAACAACAACCCTGTGAAGAGTATATTCATTTTATCAGCATTTGGCAGAAGAGGAAACTGAGGGTCAGAGAGTTTAGGCTGCACATCTGCTGTCACAGAACCAAGAAGTGGCAGAACAGACCTGTCAAGCCCCTGCCCCTGAGCTCCTCCTCCGCACGCTCCCGCTTAGTGCCTCCTGGCTGCCAGGCACTGTGCTAAGTGCCTTGTATGTATTAATGCCATTTATACATTCTTATGTCTGTTTTATAAATGAGGAACTGATACACAAAGGTCCTTCCCACTGTCCCAAAACTAGCAGCAGCTGACACAGGACTTGAATTCCAGTGTGTCAAAATCTAAAGAGAGGGTTCTTTACCACCACCCTGCATTGTTGCTCTGTACATTTTTCCCCGGAGAAATCAGTTTTATTTATGTATTTTTTTTTTTTTTGAGACAGAGCCTCACTCTGCTGCCCAGGCTAGAGTGAATGCCGTGGCGTCAGCCTAGCTCACAGCAACCTCAAACTCCTGGGCTCAAGCGATCCTCTGCCTCAGCCTCCCAAGTAGCTGGGACTACAGGCATGTGCCACCATGCCTGGCTAATTTTTCCTATATATTTTTAGTTGGCCAATTAATTTCTTTCTATTTATAGCAGAGATGAGGTCTCACTCTTGCTCAGGCTGGTTTCGAACTCCTGACCTTGAGCAATCCACCCGCCTCGGCCTCCCAGAGTGCTCCGATTACAGGCGTGAACCACCGCGCCCGGCCTTATTTATGTATTTTTAATTGACACATTGTAATTGTACTTTTAAATGCTACCTTAAATTAAGCCCATGCTACTTAGAAGATCCAAGTGATTCACAAATAGCAATGGATTCCACTTCTAATGTGCATTTCTTTTATTATGTAAAAATATTTAAGTCTGCTATAGAAGATAAAAAAACAAATGGGATGGATGAAACCCCTGGTTGGCATTAAATATAGATAAGCGTTTAGCAAGTAGTACATGTGTGTTAAACATAGGTACTAAAGATACATGAGGCAACTGGGCACAAAGCCTTCATGATAGACTAAATATACAGGAGCCAGAAAATATCCCTGATACACAGGAAGGGCTCAATATTCTTGTGGTCTTAATTCAGCCACGGATTGGTGAAACTCACTCCCACAGGTACTTTACCCAAGGAATGCAAATAAAACCCAGAGCTGCTCTGCAGGCTGACTGGGAATCTACAGCTGCGGGCCAGCTTGCTTGCCCCTGCATCTCTGAGAGAGCAAGTGTGTGTCATTGGCCCAGGCACCTCCTGTCTTTAGGTCCCCTTTCTATAACCTCATCTCTAATCCTCGTAACCACACCACTGGGGGGAAAGCTGAAGTGGTGCAGAAAGAGACAGGAAGTACGAACATTGCCTACCCCAGGAATCAGGTAGTGTGGTCCTTCTACCTGCTTGCACTACACCCTAAGTGGGTTCCCCTTGCTTCATACACTGTGTTTGAAATTGCTTCCATAAACCATGGAGTTCAAGCATCTCACTCTGATCCGTGAATCTTTCTGTCGTATGACCTCTGGGATAGATGGCTTGCTGGCAATATATTGGAGGCTACTATTGCATCAAGGTAATTTCCCACAGGACACCCCTAAAGGGCAATGGCATCAGGAACAGCAGCAAGTGTGAATCCTGAGAAGGAAATCTGACAAATCCGAGGCTCTCTCTTTGGCACTTCTTTTCCACTCACCTTGCATCAGCCAGGGCTGCTCGTGCCACAGCCCAGGCAGCGACAAATGCTGCTGGAAACCCTGTAATCACAAAAGGATTCAGAGATTATATTTCTTTTAAGATTAACAGGTTTTTTCTCCTCCTGTTCACCACACATAAGAATATACTATGAGCATCTGAGAGAGAAAAACAAACATGAAAAATGATACGTGAACCAAAAAAGTCCACTTAAATTTCTTCTTGTGAGTTTGAGAAATGAGCGACAACATTGATGTTTGTTCCTGAAAATCTTAAGATGAAGGCTGGTCCAACTGTCATTTGAAAAAAGTAGAGTAAAGCCACATTTGGAGGAGATTGAACTTCCTGGGACCAGAAGTAGCCAGTGCTTGGTGCATCTGACTTTGACTCTTGCCAACTGACAGCCACATGCTTTCAAAGAGTGAAGCAACAAGAGGGGCTTTGTGAGAAGCTGAGGGCTGCTGCGGTTTTAAAAAATTAGAACTTCACGTCTGTAATCCTAGCACTCTGGGAGGCTGAGGCGGGCGGATCACTCAAGGTCAGGAGTTCGAAACCAGCCTGAGCAAGAGCGAGACCCTGTGTCTACCAAAAATATAAAGAAATGAATTGGCCAACTAAAAATATATAGAAAAATTAGCTGGGCATGGTGGCGCATGCCTGTGGTCCCAGCTACTCAGGAGGCTGAGGCAGAAGGATTGCTTGAGCCCAGGAGTTGGAGGTTGCTGTGGGCTAGGCTGATGCCACGGCACTCTAGCCCAGGCAACAAAGTGACACTCTGTCTCAAAAAAACAAAAATTAGAACTTTTCCTTTTTAAAAGTGGAAGGCATAGAGAGGCTAAACAGAAAGTTATAAAATCAAGAGGTTTTGATGTCTTCCTTTTTTGGCTTATATTGGCTCAAGACAGAAACATTTGCCTGTATTAATAACTTAACAAAAGGTGATCAACATGTTAGTTTGATGATATTGAGCATGAGATATTTGTCCTTCATAAATGATAAACACCTTCTATGTTTGAACATCAAATCCATTATACCAATCATGAATCCTCTGCCCTCCTAGTAAAAACTGACTGTTCAGTTCATGTTATAGGGGATTAGATTTTGACATCACAAAAAAACTCATAAGCCATAACTTTTATGGAACACTGCAACAGGGGACTGAAAGACTTAACAGATGACTTTTCATTATGAGGCCTTTACAAAAGATGTTAAAATAAAGGTTATATGGAGACCATAAGGAAAACACTTCAGAAGCTAGGAAATACCTCACAGAGGAAAAAAACATTTTAATCTAGCATAGACCATTTTTTATCAAGCACAGTATTAAATTCTTTACCTTTTAAAAAACACATTTGTAAGTCTTTAGATATTCTTTCTTAGCAACAAAGTGAACAAAAAATAGGCTCAGATGAAGAAAAATTTCAGAAAAAGATGAAAATAAATTTATACCCATAATAAAAAATTTCATAATGAAGAATTCAATTTCATAATAAAGAATTCAAGATAGTCACCCAGGAGACCATCTAAGTAACTGAATTCAACCTCAGTCTGCCTTTATGATTGTTTAATTTTATGATTCTATATTCCAATTTTATTTACTATTTGTATATAAATATTTTTTTAATCTGCTCCAGTTCTGTGTTCCAGGAAATTTTTGTAAAAATAGATCTACCTAATTCTAGTTATTTCTTAGGTTCAGCCTGCATATATGCTCTCTGTCCATCTGCCTAACCATTCATGTATTAAGCATTTATTAAGTGCTTATTTATGTGTGGGTTGTTCTAGAAGAGATAAACAGTGAACAAATAAATAGACAATATCCCCATTTTCCTGAACTTTTGCTCTGGTAAAGGAGCAAAAATTAATGAGACAATTTTAAGTATCAATTAGTGCTATGAAGAAAAAACAAGAATGACATGATGTAAGTGGGGGAACAGCTGCTTCCAAAAGGATGCCTAGAAAAGGCCCGACATACATCCCTTGGCTGCTGTGCTGTCTTGGCTAGCTTCAAAAGTGTCTGTTCTTAATCAATATTTTCACATTTTATCATTTTTAGATCTGTATCTTCTGCCTCCTTTACAATCTCCTGATCAGGTGATTTCCTGAAGGTGTTCTATACAATATTAATTGATGGTACTTGAGTTGACATTAGGTTTTAGATGAGAATTATATCAAATATATTATATAGGCATCACATCTTAATGAAATTGCTTTTCCCATCTTCTTAGAAGATTCTTATGCACAAGACTAGCATAGCGACAACCATGGAAGAATAAAAAATGGAAAATCACTTCGGGGCTCTTTAAGATTTTTTGATCACCAATCTTAGTATAACATTATTACATAATTCAGAATGCATAAATACAGGAAAATATTTGGAATTTGAATGTTATTTTAAACTTAAATGTTAACTGAAGTAAATTTAATATATAAATTTAAATGCTATTCAATAAAAGTTGAGTTATTTTCATAAGACATGTCAGTACCAATAAATTTTGTGAAGAACAGGTTTTGTGAATTTAAAATTTTGAATATTATACATATGATCAGGACAGGCAAACAGACAAACAAAATAATCTAAAAAAATAAAAAAATAATCTAAAGGGTCAGAATGCATGCTTCTTGTATGGGGAACTTTAACACATATCTCTGTATTTAAACTATATTCACTGCTAAATAGATGATCCATAAAATGAAGATTTCAAGTCATGATGCTTATCTATTTTATTGTCATTCCAATGCCAAAATTTTTGTCACTAAATTAATAAAATTTGTAGAGAAAGATAAGAACCCCATACTTGTGTATAAGGTCACTATTTTGTATTTTGTATTTTCTTTTTCATAGAAAGTTTTGAAAACTAGTTTCCTGGGTTTCAGGAGGACAAACTCCTGACTCTAAGGAAGGACAAACTGAGTGATACAGCCCAAATAGAGCTGATGAGGAGGCCTGCGCCAGTTAGCTATCAAACCAAAAAGTAGATAGAGAAAAAAGAAGTATGACCAATGTATGACCAATGATGGAGAAATTTAAAAAAATAAAATATAACTAAAACAAACAAATGTCCACACTCATTGTTGAATTTTCTACCAATACCTTTACCAACTTCTAGTAATTATGTGGGTGCACAGATATAATTTTGATTTGAAAGTAAACTACCAAAAACTGTCAAGGAAATATACAAAGTGCCCTAAAATATATCTTTTTTATTTTTAGTAACTGCTGGTCAAAGATAAGAGAAAGCCTTAAAACAGATAAGCTGCCTTCAGAAATAAAACTTTATTTGTGATAATTATTATTTCATAATAAATGAAATATAACAATAAATTGATCCTTTGTCTTCTTAAACATTATTAATTAGCTAGCAGGAAATTCAATATTCCTTACTTCACAGTTTAAATGTTGAAAAAATACTAAGGCAATACAGGTAAAGGAATATTCTTACTTTAGAGGGAAAAAAAACCTTCAAATTTCATCTTGAGCTACTTAGTGAATTTTTTTCCTATGCTGAGTACCTCATAATTTAAATATTAAAATAGAAATTGAGATCTGCAATTGTTCATCTTCAGACTCTTCTCAATTTTAACTACATTCAAGTTTTAATTCTCCTTAATTATTATTATTATTTTTTTTTTTTTGAGACAGATTCTCACTGTCTTGCCCTGGGTAGAAAGCAGTGGTGTCAGTCTAATTCACTGAAGCCTCAAACTCCTAGTCTTAAGTGATCCTCCTGACTCAACCTGGGAGTAGCTGGGACTACAGATACACACCACAACGCCCAGCTGATCTTTCTATTTTTAGTAGAGACAGGGTCTCGCTCTTCCTCAGGCTGGTCTCGAACTCCTGAACTCAAACGATCCACCCGCCTCAGCCTCCCAGAGTGCTAGGATTACAGGCGTGAGCCACCGCGCCCAGCCTTCAATACTA
>CAUYRT010017720.1:0-36516 GCA_963574885.1 Lepilemur ruficaudatus
CTTTTTGTGTAGTTTCCTAGGGACAGTTCCCAAGCATATTTTATACCATTACTTCATGTTTTTATAAATATATGAGATAAATAATTTTAAAGTTTTTTAAGTTCTGATTTTTACACAAATCATACCTTACTGTACGTATCATTGAGACTTTTCATTTTATTAATAACAGCTTTATTGAGATATAATTCACATACTATAAAATTATTGTTTCAGTGTACAGTTAAATGGTTTTTAGTATATTCACAAAGTTGTACATCAATCAACACTATCTAAATCCTGAAAATTTTCATCATCTCCCCAAAAAACCCCATACTCATTAGCAGTCACTTGCTATTTCTCCATCTTCCCAACCAAACACTAATCCATTATTTTCTCTCCATGAATTTGCCTATTGTGCAAATTTCATATTATTGTTATTTTTTTTTATTCTTATTGTGGAAAAGAGGTTTTCCTTTTTTCTAGAAACTGCACCAAAGTAAAGCAAAACTCTAGTTGATGTGGGCATGTGGTATAGGCATTAGCAGCATTGCCCTCACTATGTGCTCATTGGACAGTAGTGCAACCCCATGTAAAGGATAGTTCAAAAATTTCATATTAATGGAATTATACAATTTGTGGCTTTTTGAAGCTGGCTTCTTTCACTTAGCCTAATGTTTCCAGGTTTATCCATGCTGTAGCATGTGTCAGAACTTCATTTCTTTTATGATCCAATAATACTCCATTGTATATAAACACTCTATTTTGTTTATCCATTTATTAGATGGACATTTGGGTTGTTTCCACTTTTGAGTATTATGAAGAATGCTGTAACGAACATTTGTGCATAAGTTTTTGTGAGGACGTGCTTTCATTTCCTTTGGGTTTATATCTTGGAGTGGAATTGCTTGGTCATATAGTAACTCTAACTTTTTGAGAAACTGCCACATTATTGTCCAAAGGGGGTGCACCATTTTACAATCCCACCAACAATGTATGAAGGTTTCAGTTTCTTCAAGTCCTCATCAGCATTTGTTATTATCTTTTTTTTTTTTATCATACACATCCTAGTGAGTATGAAGTAGTATCACATTGTAGTTTCAATTAGCATTTTAATAGTGACTAAACATTTTGAGCACCTTTTCATGCGTTATTGGCCATTTGTATCTTTCTTTGAAGAAGTGTTTATTCATATCCTTTACCTATTTTTAAATTAGGCTGTCTTTTTATTGTTGAATTGTAAGAGGTCTTTATATATTCTGGATATAAGTCTTTTATCAGATACATGATTTGCAAATATTTTCTCTCTCTGTAGGTTGTCTTTTCACCTTGATGGTGTCCTTTGAAGCAGAAAAGTTTTTCAATCTTGATAAAGTATGATTTATCAGAGTTTTTACAGTTTTAGTTCTTACATTTAGGTCAATGATCCATTTTGAATTAATTTTTCTATGTCATATGAGGTCAGGGTCCACCTTCATTGTTTTACATGCGGATGTCCAGTATTTCTGGCACCATTTGTTGAAAAGCCTATTCTTTCTCTATTGAATTATCTTACATCCTTGTTGAAAATCAACTGAACACAAATACACAGGCTTATTTCTGGAATCTCAATTCTATTCCATTCACCTATACTTCTATCTTTATGGCAGTATCGTACTGTTTGAATTATTTCAGATTTATAGTAACTTCCTTTTTTTTTCTTTGTCTTTTTCTTCAGGGTTTAATTAAATTAAGCATAATACAACAGTACATCAATTTTCTATATTCTCTTACTCATACAAAATCATGATCATAAAAAATGTATTTAGTTTTACAAATAACTACTTTATAAAGCAACATACAAATGAAACTTTTGCTGTCTTTTTCTCATACGCGTGATTTACAATGATTTGTTTTTGCTGTACATGTATATTGCTTGCTGCTTGTAGGTGCAAATTTTTTAAATCACAGATTTTCCAGAAATATAATTTTGAGGACATGATTTATATAGTAACTTTCAAATCAGTTAAGCGTGAGACCAACATTTTTCTTTTTCAAGACTGTTTTGGCAACTCTGGGTCTCTTGCATCCCTATACAAATTTTAGGATCAGCTTATCAATTTCTGAAAAATAGCCAGCTGATATTTTGATAAAGATTGCACTGAATCTATATATCAATCTGGGGAGTACTGCCGTCTTAACAAGTTCATGGATTCACAAGCTGAAGATGTCTTTCTATTTATTTAGGTTTAATTTCTTTAATTCCTTTCAACAATGTTTAGTAATTTGCAGTGTATAAGTCTTGCGTTTATCAAATTTATTCTCAAGTATTTTCTTCTTTTAGATGCTATTATAAGTGTAATTGTTTTAATTTCATTTTTGGATTGTTCATTGTTAGTATACAGAAATATAATTGCTTTTCGTATACTGAAATCTTGCTGAATTTGTTTTTAGTTTTTACAGTATTTTAGTGATTTCCTTAAGATTTTATTTTCTATATACAAGATCATATCATCTGGGAATAGAGATAGTTTTAATTCTTCCTGTCTAATCTGGGTGCCTTTTATTTCTTTTTCTTATCTAATTATCCTGGCTAGAACCTCAAGCTAGTGCAATATAAAATGCATGTGGCAAAGCAGAAATCTTTGCCTGTCCCCGATGTTAAGGGGGAAGTATCTAGTCTTTTGTTATTAAGTATGACATTAGCAATAGGTTTTCATAAATGCCTGTTATCAGGTTGAGGGGATTCCCTCCTGTTGTTAGTTTATTGGATGTTTTTATTATGAAAAGGTATTAACTTTTGTCAAATGTTCTGTGTCTATTGAGATTATCATGTGGTTTGGTTCTTTCTTCTATTAATATAGTATTATATTGATTGATTTTCATCAATTGATTGATTGATTTTTCATATAGTAAATTTATATTCCTAGAATAAATTCCATTTGGATATAGTGTATAATAATCCTTTAGATATGTTTCTGGATTTAGTTTGTTAGTATTTTCTTGTGGATTTTCATATCTATAATTGTAAGAGATACTGGTCCTTGATTTTTTTCTTGTGATGTTTTTGCCTGGTTTGGGTATCAGGGTAAAGTGGGCCTCAAAGAATAAGTTGGGAAGTGTTCTTTCCTTCTATATTTTTTGGAAGAGTTTGTGAAGGACTGCTGTTAGTTTTTTAAAAAACTGTTTGGCAGAATTCACCTGTGAAGCCATCTGGACCTGAGCTATTCTTTGTGGGAAGTTTTTTGATCACTAACTCAATCTCTTTACTCGTTATAGATCTACTCAGTTTTCTGTTTCTTCTTGAGTTAATCTTGGTAGTTTGTGCCTTTCTAGGAATTTGTCCACTTCATCTAGGTTACCTAATTTGATGGCACACAAAATACCCATATGATGATAAAAATCATGCTAGCATTGAATTATCTATTCTCTTACTGATGGGCATTTAGGCTGTTTACTACCATTTATTCATTTAAATAATGCTGCAATAATATTCATGTATTTATTGGTTGGGATGGGCTAGTTATACTAATGTTTCCCCAACTCTAGTCTTAGTTGCCTAGAAAAGACAAAGGTTCATTTTCTCCTTGCTAATGTTACATGTCCAGTGTGAGTTAGCTGGGTTCTCTTTCTCTATATTTCTCATTCAGGGCCCCTGATGGGGACAGCCTCCATCATCAGGAGTTTGTCTGGCTGCTAAAATAGAGAGCAAAGAAATACAATAAATGCACACTGGCTCTTAAGGAGTTGGGAAAGTACAATTCTACCACTGGCAGAGAAGAAAGAGAACCTGATATAGCTGAAAAGCTCCAATTATTACTGCATTGTACATGTCTCTTTATATAGTGGCACTAGGATTTCACTAGGGTATATACCTAGAAGTAGACTTGCTGAGTTAAAAGATGTGAGAATGTTCAGTTTTGCCAAATCGCTTTCCAAAGTACAGTCCTACGAATATCAGATGAGAGTTCCCAGGTCTTTCTTTATATCCTTGAGAACGGTGCTATTATAAGACTTTTAAATATTTGTCCACTTAATGAGTAGGCAACTGTATCTCATTGTTGCTTTAATTTAATTTTCCTGGAGGGTATCTTTTCACATATTTAACTGCCATTTGGCTTTTGACTTTTGTAAATGGCCCATTCATTTGCACTGACCGTCTTTCTTTGTGGTTCTCTGTATTTCCCTTGAGTTAGTGGGAGCATTTCTCTGTAGCCCTTCTTTTGAAGAGGGAAGCCAGCCCTTTCAGGACCTTGTATTTCTCTCTATAGAGGATATCAGTTCCAGAATCCCGTCGGAAAAGGGCCTAAGGCCATGTTAAATCTGAGCCCCAATATCTGAGTCTGAGTCCTTCCTTGGGCCACATGATGTCAGCACCATCTTCCAGTGTTCACATTTACATTTCTGTTGTGTGAGATTTTCTTCCCTCCTCTCTCTTCTCCCTTTTTCCTTTCCTTTCTTCCTCCCAAGCTTGACTATGTTTTTAAAAAACTGCCTTGTTTTATTTTATTCATTATTTCTATATACAAATTGAGCATCCCTAATCTGAAAATCTGAAATCTGAAATGCTCCAAAATCAAAAACTTTTTGAGCACTGACATCATGCCACAGATGGTCCACACGGGTGGCTAAGAGAGTGACACCTTTGTTTCTGATAATACAATGTACTACAAACTTTGTTTCATGCACAAAAGTCTGCCAGGTAAAGTGGTCAGCTAGATTTTCTCCTTATCCAGAGGGATAGTATTAAATCTTGAATGTTCACAAATTTATATTAAATCAACATCATTAAAGAACAGTAATTATTTTTATATATGTAATATATATAAATGTAATATATATAAAAATGTAATATATATAAATATAGATATGTTTTTAAACCTCAAATACTTTATTTTTGAAAGTGTTAATATTAACTAATGGTAGACCATGCCATTAGCCATAACTTATATGTTGCCATAAATAAAAAGAGAGCACAGGTTAGCAAAAGATACTCAGGATTTAGAATATATAAAGGAGACATCTCAAGTCTCTAATTATTTGGAAAGTTTTATTGAGCACAAAGCAGGTGTTTAAACAATGGTAGGTACTACAGGGTCT
The DNA here is from genome assembly GCA_963574885.1 of Lepilemur ruficaudatus. Lineage (NCBI taxonomy): Eukaryota > Metazoa > Chordata > Mammalia > Primates > Lepilemuridae > Lepilemur > Lepilemur ruficaudatus. The sequence continues at coordinate 5,056 of CAUYRT010017720.1, forward strand.
ATGGTGAAGACACTTATAATTTCATTGATAAAACAACATACAAAGATTATAGGGTGCTACCACGTGGATGGTAAGTGCTACTGATGTGCAAAAGAAAGCAATATTGGCCAGAACTATAGTAGTTAGCAAAGTCTGGCTAAAGGAGATGGAACTGAATGACGGGACTCAGAACATGCTGACTCAAAATAGGGCACCTTGGCATTTGAGAAGACAGCAGAAGCAAGAAGGTTTCTCTTACCCTCTCTCATCCTTTGTCCCATAAAGTGGGACATAAAACTTAGCTTTCTTTTCCCTAAATGTAGGCATTAGACCCTTATTCCAGAGGGGTGCTCCCTATACCCAGAGGAAAGGAACTGTCTTCATCTCTGAAGACACAGAGATGCCAAGAAGAATCTGAACAAACTGGCCTTGCTATGTTCCCCTAAGTTTATTATCATTAGATCATATCCTTTGTCTCCCAGTCATATTTCTATACAACTGTCCATAAAAACACAGTTTTCCCTGTTTCTTTGGGTCTTCATTTCTGAAGGCTCCCATGTCATGTAAAACTTATCTTAAATAAATTTGCAAGTTTTTCCTCTTGTTAATCTGTCTCTTGTTACAGGTGTTTCAGCCATGAATCTAGTAATGGGTGAGAAAAATCTTTTCTGTCCTACACAAGTCAGAATTTGAACAATGGGTAAGATTCAAATTGGCAATGAGAATGGTAGTATTACAGGGCCAAGCAACGGTATGGATATGAGAATAAATAGGTCCATTTTACATTGAAAAAAATATAGCACATTTTTCTTGTCAGATCCCTAGTAACTTGATAGGAAAAGTTTTCAAGTGCTTTTCTAGCTTTAATTTTTTTTTTAATCATCTTAAGTTTCTTTTACAAACAGAAAGTCTCAATGTTTCACTCTCCCCAGGATTATTTTTTTGGTGCCTTAGCATATTGCTATTATCTTTTTATATTTAATGGGCATATTACTATTTTGTTCTTTAGGATTTAGTTTCGCTTTACTTAAGGTGAATAATGGAGTATTACTTCATTGTACTCATTGCTATTATCTAGGAAGCCTAATATACTTTGTTATAATTTATTCCATGTTTCCTTTGATTCTAGATTGGAAAACATCATATTTGTCTTATTCCCAGAGAAGAGGAAATTGATTGATTTGAATGTCAATTTAGCTACAAAAGGTTTTATTTCTATTTTGTACTGGTGAACTAGAAGAACTAACAAGCTCAAACATGAATTAAATAATTTAAATCCAAACTGCCATTCATTTAATTGCAAATAAGTAACTATAAGAAACTAATGGCTCCTGTACTTTATCCTTTCAAAGAATGAGAATAGTTACTTCCTGTTGTTGTCTTATGGAAGAAAAATGAAAATTTAAAGGATTTACCATTTCTAGTTTCTCTGTCTCAAGGCGAACAGAGGGATTTAGGGAAATCTTCTTTCCTTGTAGTCCATAATTATCAGTCCAGGCAGCAGCAACATCTAAGAGACAACAGGGTGCACATTAATTGGAGACTTAATTGGAATAGAAATCTTCATTTGACAGGATATGTTCTGGGTTCCTGCTGTTCAAAAATAATTCTGGATAATCAGTTGGCAGCTTTAACTTTTGTTTTCATGATTATTTTTTCTTTAAATCTAAAATTTATTCTATAAACCAGCTTCACTTGAGTCCTAACATATAAAAAGAGTAGCCAATTATGTATGCATTGTGAAGTCTCACAGAAATATTAACTTAAAAGACAACCATACATGCCACCACTACTGCCGTTACCACATCCCACCAATACCATCATCACAATGCCCTTACAAAGATAAAAAATCCATCCTTTTTGTTCAAAAAAAGTAAAATCATATTAGATATTCAAAAAGAGCATGATATTTCTTTGACTTGCAAAAGTGGTCTTGTGATATGAATTCTGGAAATATTCTGGAAAAACCCATAAATGCAAATCATTTCAAGTTTGTACATAAAGTATGATATAGACTGAACTTTGAGCTAAAAATCCTATTTCTTATTTTACAGACAGGTTATATTTAAGTAGATTAAATGAACTTTCCCTTTGTCCTTGTTGCATGAATATGAAACCAGCTGCTACAGAGGACTAGAACTTGAAAAATTATTGTTTTAATATGCCAAAGTTAGTAAAACAAATTTTTGTAATTCATGTTGATCCTTACTATCTAAAATTTTACTAATCTAAAAACACTTTTAAATGGTATTTTACTAGTTCTACATAGAAATAAGAGGAAGGAGAAAAAACTTTTTAAAATGTCACATCTTTATGCAGTGTTTTAATTTTTTTTTTAATTTCTCAGAGCATCTGTCTCTAAGTACAAAATGATTTGCATTCTCTTAAGAACATAAGAAGCGCATATGAAAATAAATAGTCTTCCTCTAAACCTTTAACACATCCTTAACATTCTATGTAAAATCTTTAATATAGCTTATAGGTGTTAAGATCATAAAAAGAAAATGGTGACTGACTCTTAGCTTCAAATGGAATTAAACCTTGAGAATGAATGATTTTAATATAATAGAATTTTTACAATTCTGACAAAAGCAAGTAAGTTTCCTTGGTTGTCATGATACCTAATTGTTGGCTATGGGATAAAAAAATTCTATCTATATATAGTGCTACTTCTAACAAGACATAAACTATTTATTATAATACTTTACAAATATAAGCTCGTTAATCTTGACAATAACCACAATGACATAGGTGTTATTATTACCATCTCAAAGATGAAAAGACCAAGGCCAGAAAAGGTAAAGTAATTAGACCAAGGTCACATACCTAGTACATGACAATGTGAGGATTCTAATCTCTTGTGACTCCAGAAACCAATGTTCTTAAATGTGTCAACATCTCTCAACATGTTTGCTCATTTGTAAAGTGGGAGAATAAAACAGATTGCTTCATCAAGGTTGTAAAGATAAAATCAATAAAATCATAGAAACTATAAAGTATTGTTAATATTAACATAAAGACACTGTATTACCAGATTTTTTTTCAAAGACCCTTTTTTCCAAGTAATATTAATACAAGATTTAATGTAAAATTATATTAATTGCATTTAACGATATGCAATCAGAGCTTAACAAAATCTTGTTTTCTTCCAGCCAATTTTGCCCTAAACCTTTACTTCTGAGTTAAAACCTTAAGAGGGTCCGTGCATAAAACTAGCATGCTTTGCCAATCAATTCAGAGTAGCGTCACCTGAAAAGCCCCTCATAGACAGTTTTCCTCAGTTGCCAATGCCATCTCTCTATTATGGCCTTAGCTCCTTATTCGCTCCTCTCTACGGCAGTGAGACTTTCCAAAGTATGGCTTATTATTCTCTTGGATTGTCTGTTCCTGTTCCTCTTTGTACAAGAAGAAAGAGAACGTTTTATAAGGGAAGGATCAATACCATTTGATTAACACCACAAACCTTGGATAGATATTTTTCCCCATGACTACTTTGCTTCAGTTTCAAAAGACTTGATAGGGAGGAATTAAGTCTTGTGCCTTAATTAAAGTAATAACAGTATTTCTTTACACAACAATTCTTTATTGAAATTCTTAGGAATGTCTTTATTATACTTTTAGCTCACTCGCAAGCTCCTATGTTATTCCACTTACGGCAATAGTAAACAACTCTGGATTTTGAAATCAGAAATTTCTGTAATAGGACAGTCTCTGAAAACATTTAAGTATTATGTAGATTTAAAAAATTCTAAGTAATTTTATACTTTGGAATGATTTTGAGATGAGAATGGAGGTAGAACCTACCTTATTATTTTTGTTGATGTTAACATTAAAATTTATTTATATTTTTTGAATAAAAACCAACTAACCGAAAAAGTCTAGAAACAATAATGTTCTAATTTGAAACAATCTGTAATTAAGTACTTATCACAGGTAAATCACAATGTATATAAGTTATCTAGAGATAATTTAGAAGTGACTTTCCTATTTTTTCTACCCCCCGGAAGTATGTTGCCTACTACATTCATGTAGAAGAAAACAGAACTGAGTTAACACTTTCTATCCTAAAAAATGTTCCATTTTAATTGCATTTTAATATTTACTTTACATACAACTTACTTATATTTTTCATTAAACTATTTTTCTATTGCAAACTCTAGCATCATTTCTTATAGCCACTGGTGTAAATTTACCTCAGTTTATTCATTATTACAAGATCTCTTTGCTCAATTCAGACCTTTCCCTTGGGGTTCCCTGACATATAGCTTGGCCTTAGTTTTGTGTTTTTGCTTGTGGTGTTTCCTTAACTTGACATGACCTCCTGCCTCCCCCACTTCCTTCAAGATTTGGATGGATGTCTGACTTTTGCCAAAACATTTTTCTTAATTAATTTCTGCATATTGTGACAGATCCCTTACTATGTCCAGTTTTGGGAGTGGAGAGGAGGATACAAAGTTGAATCAAGAGTTAGAAGCTTTTACTTCTCTTGAAAACATGCCCTGGAATATTATCTGAGCTATACTCTAGTATATAGGTTCTGTAAAAAATGACAACAAAAAAAATTTACTGAGCATATACTATGAACCAATTACAATGCTAAATGCTTGACATGCACAATCTCATTTAATTCTCAAAACAACCCAATGAGGCAATTATTTCAAGGTTACAAAGCTAATAAGCTGGAAGCAAGGATTTGAACATTGTAGTTTGCATTCAGAGCCCGGTAGTAACACCATTGTGTCTTCCCTACACCATACTCATACCACTCACTACTACTTTTCTTAGTCTATTTTGTTCATGCCTTCACATTATTTGTATAAATGTGTTATTCATTCACAAGATAGTATGCTTTTCAGAGCACTAAAGCCACCCACATCCTGCTGTAATTAACAGAGAATACTGCAAATAGTAGCTATTTGACAAAATAAACATATATATACACATTTACAAAGACACACGCATATTTTTAAATATTTTCCAATTTGAATAATAAAGATTTTTAACCTCATGTTTTATTTAACAATATACTATTACATATCCTAGAAAATATCCTAGTTCCTACTATATTATGTTTTCTATACATAAAACATATTCATAAATGCTTACTGAATAAATAAATGGCTACAAGAGGCACTGTTTGATTACTTTAAAAATTAAAAAACATATTGTATAAATGTTACATAATAATTAATATTTTATAATATAATCAAGGAATAAAGGACCTTGACTTCTGTTATCTAGCAACTTTGATCCCTATCTCCTCACAACTGCTTCATTCACCTATCTTTTTTTCTCACATGGGTTCTCAGTTTAAATTGAATACAGTATATCAAGAGACTAGAAATTAATCATGTAAAGGGAAGAATGCTAATAAAGTTTCTAAATCTCATTAAGTAAAAAGGTATATAACTTACAGCTAAAGATTGCCAGTAACTCACTGGTAAATAAATGCCCCACAGCATAGTAAACTACTATGGAATCTAGTATAAATTCCTGTAAAGTTCAGTAGCTATTTAATTTAAATTAACTCTTCCTTATTTTTCAATTCTTATGTAAATAATGATATTAAAAATTAAAATACACAGGTAACAATTTGCACTATAATTTAGCCATATTTCATTAGCTTTGCATTTATGTTAAGTATAGTTTTTGATTGTTGTTGTGTTTAACCTCTGGAGATAATTTCAGGGGAGAGATATTTTTTCTTGATATTTGAGACAATAAGCACATGACAGCCTGATAAAAAAATCAGTTTTGTTTATGGGTAGCTTAGACAATTAACGCTTTATTGTTTTAAAAAGTCAATAAATCATTTTATGGTAATTAAGAATCAATAACAATGAATTCACAATATTAATGTCCTTTCTAATTTATATCCACATGATTTCTTCCAAAAAACCCAAAACATATTTCTTTTCTTAAGCTATGCTCCCTTCCATAATGTGTTTTCTGGAGGTGCACTTAATATACCTCATCAGTATTTCACTACAAGGACAAGGTAACCTAATCTTAATTTACAGAAGACTTTTCATTATTTGATTTCAAAAATTCATTAGTTATTATAGCTTCATACACAATGTTATGACAATGGCTCTTTTAAAATTTCAATTCTTTGGTCAGCGAAATTTCCAATAAAAGTCATAATCTAACAGGGACCACTGGACAATATATTAATTTTGCTCTTTTATTCATTAAAGGAAAAAAGATATAATGCACCCTTCTTTAAAGTCTATTAAGTTACATCATGCACTCCTCACTGAGAGAGTAATTGAAAAAAATAACAGGAGAGAGGAATTAAATGTGCATTTACCTGTATTAGACATATCCGCAGTGCTGTTGTCTGAAGAAGTAATTGCAGTCTGTTCTGTTTTGTTGTATCCAGTTTTTATCTGTGAAAGAAAATGAAGAACATGTAATGTCATTTTCTAAAGTAGGTCAAAGACCAGACTGGAAGCTCCTGTTAACATGAAATGAATGGTTAAAGAGATTAAAGGAATATTCCAAAAAATATGAAACCTCTAAAGTTTTGGTATATTCATCTTCAAAAAAAGCAATTCAGAATTAAAGGTAACAATGTCCAAGGAAAACAAAATACAAGGTCATGTATCTTGTCTTTTAAAAGCTATTATAATTCCAAATGACAAAGTAGAAGAGGCTGACAGAAAATCTTATACTCTGTCTCTGATCAGCATGTACCTGAAACTGAAGTTACCTTTGACAAATTTTAGTCTACTGACTGAAAGCCTACCCGTGTTTACTATTTTATAGCCAACACAGATTTAAAGAATATATGTTCTGTCTTGTAACTGTCATTTGTTAGGACATTGTAGCTGTTAGTAATTTATTGTATTACTTTTGACATACAAACTCTCCATTTTGTATGATTTGAATAGGATGAACTGTATTCTAGCATGCACATCTGAGGGAGAAATAGCCACCTCGGCTGGATGATTAGGATTAGCCTCACCGTGCAGAAAAGAAGCTACGGAACTAAAAGGAAGATTGTCTGACAAATTATTGGTCCATATTAGAGATTGAAACTAAATATGACATTCTTAACATAGTTTTGAGTGATAGCTGTGCATATTTTTGTGGTACCATTTTGTCATGCTGATATTCTCTGATACGCTTCTGGACACAAGACACACTGACTTTAAAAAATTATGTTTATTGATAAGACAGCATAAACATCTTAAGTAGGAAAAAATCTTTTAAGGAAATACTAATTTGTTCACAAACAATATTACTGAAATTACAATTTTATATGTAATTAAACATAAAAAAATAGGGGATTTATGGACTGCATATATAAACAGAGAAATTTAAGATTACCTGACTTATCTTATAAGAAGATAAAATGGCATCATTAATTTTGGGAGTGGATGAGGTCCTTGGAATTAGTATTTCAGGGGGAGAAGAAAGAAGACTAAACGTTGAGGCTTGAGGTCCATGTTCTCCTGAAGCTTCTATAAGGGATGTACACGATAGCTTTTCTGGGTGATTGCTGTCACATTTTTGTCTTATGAATGCTATCTCCCAAGCAGACTCTGACCTAGTATTAAAAAGAAATCACTTTATAGATATGCTATGAATATGGTACAATTGAATTCTAAGACAATGTTTCCAATAATATTAAAAAATATTTCTTATAAAGTACTTAAGACATCTTAAATTACTAGTTTCAAAGAGTCATGCTAAATGACTCGTTCTATCTTATGGATAGGATAGTTACCTCAACTTGGCTCTGGTAATTATCCTTTTTGCTTCTTCAAATGATACACCAATCATAGATTCCTTGTTTATTGAGACAAGTTGATCTCCTGGCTTCAAACGACCATCCTAACAAAACAGTAACATTTATAAAAAAAATAATGAGGTACTTTTTAAAAGAATTGATTGATGCAACTAAAGCAATGAAAAGCGTTTGTGAAGAATGTCTTAAAGAAAAAGCAACATATCTTAGAGAGCCTCAATAGCAAAATGTTTTGATTAAGGCCTGGTTTGGTAATGCACATGAGTAAAACTGAATGTTTCATGTACTGCATTAATAAATATGCATGCTAAGGAATCCTGAGTATATTAAGACAATATAGGCCAGTACACCAGGAAAAGAGACTCGTTTTAAAAGCTCAGCACTATGGAATGGACAAAGCTCTGACTCTGTGATAAAGGAGGCCAAAGAATCCTGGGATATTTTGGAATACAATACTCATTCACCTTAGTTTCTAAGCATTCCTGCATCTTTCTTCCCAACAAACTGTTCAAAGTGGATTTATCACACATTTAGATTTTTAGAAATTTAGTCAAGGATCTTAATTATATTGATCTTACTCATATTTCAGCTCACGATCTAACATCTTTTTCTAGATCTGCTATCCCTCCTGTGAGTGAAGCCTATTTGGCTGTGCATATAGTGTTAGCCAAGTCCTGCTAATAATGACCGGTTCTAACTTCCTGGCATTGCCTTTGCTAAGTCCTAGTTCTACTCATAACTAACCTAACTGAATAACATAGAGCATATCAGTTATAAGATTTAATGTAGTTGTTAAGCAAGTTTCTCAGTTTTTATTTATCTTTTCTTAATTCAAACTAGAAAAGAAGAATAAGCTTTCTTCTTTTTCAGTTCCTAAGATACATCTCTATGGCAGAAAACATTATTTCTATTAACTATAGAAAAAGCTTATATGGTTAAAAGGTAGATTTTTCACCTTGATGGTAGTTAAGCAACTCTCACAAATTCAAGGAAACATCTTTCTTTAAAGTCTTATCTACTAAAATATATCCCTTCGATAATTGATCTTTGATCTAAACTGTATTATTTATAATAATGGTGATTTTTTATTATTTTACTCCTATATAACAATGTTATTTTTAAAAAAGACATGTAGCATGATCTTTTCCACTGACTAGAGAATACACAGGAAAACAATTATATAAATATAAAATATTCATCAAAGGATTTTATAGGAACATATTATCTCAAATACTGTATAAAAGATCATTTAGTCTAAATGCATAATGACCCTATGATTCTTCTAAAATGTAAATATTACTAAAAAAATTAAACTGAAAGAGGCAATTTGATTTTAAGATATTGAAAATTTGAAAACCAATTTGGATTTTATATAAATATGTGATTAATTGTGTAGCATGAAACTTGAGGGAAAAAAATATGTGATTAAATATAACTAGCAAAGTCAGAAAACAAAACACAAAACACACATAGCAATATTCAAAAGTGATTTTTTCTTATATTTAATAAATATATGGAGAGAAATATATAATAGTAATGATAGAAAAGGCTAAGTATATCGAGAAAGTATCTACCATATGTATCCTACAAGTTTAATAAAGCAAAAGGCCTGATTTTGTAAGAATTTGTAAACACAGTTCTGTATTGCCTAGGCCCAAATCTTATTAGAGTTTCATTACATAAGAATTTAAATCTATTATACCCAGACTATACCCCAATATTTATGTACTTTGGCTTGTAATTTAATATGCTAAATTTCAGTTTGAGGACATTCAGTCAAGGTTAAGATGAAATGGTAACAAACAAGGAAAACAACCTTTTGCCACAGGAAAAAAGATCAGGCTAATACAAGTGAAGAATAAACACAAAATTCTATAGAGGGCTTATTTCTGGGGGAGGCATAACATGCGGTTAGTGTGACCAGGGGAAAAAGTACACAGGAATCCTTGATATAAATTAAATTTTGTATTTCTTATTGCACTCTAAATGGATTCACAGATGTCTATTTTATGTTTCATAAGTTAGATATATGTTCCAAAATCCTTTTGTCTGTGTCAAATATAACATTATAAAAAAAAAGAAAAAATTTCTCTATCCCAAATAAAAAGGAAGTTCATGCAGTTTGTCTCATCAGTGTACCTAACTAGCTGAATTATATTTTGGGTCTATATTACAGAACTGGTATTGGAAGTAAGAGTTAAATGGAGAATTTTTAAATCTAATTTTTAAAATAAATAAACGTCTGTCATTGTTAAATACAGCTCTAAGCCAACCATTTGGAATCTGCAAAGTAATTCTTTATTGGACTTAGTTTAATACAGTAGATTTTAACTGAAATTTAATGACTACACTAACAACTTGTATCCCAAAGCCAGACAATAATTTAGGGGGGGAAAAAGGGAAAAATAAAGCTCTACATCATTACAACAAAGCATTTAAAGGATACTGACAAGGAAAGAGTTTCTTTCAGAATTGTGCTGGTAGACAGTAAATATCAGTTATTATGTTTTAATGTAAATGTAAAACAGTTCCTTCCTTTTATTAGATTTCCTTGAAAAAGGAAAATTCTATAATGATGATTACAAGTCAGATGGCAGCTGTCTTTCGTTTGGGCAGGAGCCTTTGGAGGCAATGGACGGAAGAGGAAAGAGCACGGGGTTTGGCAACCAGATAAACTTGAATTTGGATTTGATCTCTGCAACTTCTAGTTAGAGCTTCATAAACAATAAGAATTAGAAAAGGGGATGGGGAGGCACATAATCTGGTCCATAAGGAACTGAGAACTAAATTCTAAACTGTGTGGAAGTAGCTCCAGTACCCGTGTGTCTTATAGAAATCGGTTGTCAGGGTTGTGGAGAAAAAGGCTACAGAAAATAGAGGTAGGCAACAGAGTTTAGGCTGACCTACTGCCTCCCACATTCTCCTTTCAGGCTGTACACTGTTAGCAGCACAGAGGAAAAGCTCTCATGAAGGCAATTTAACCTGTCTTGTATTAAAGTACACTGATGTATTGAAGCAGCATTTTCCAGCAGGACGAGAGCCAGAGAAGAAGAATGCCTTCTGACTGTGACTTCTGGTGTTTATATATTTTTTTCTTTCTAAAAAGTATTCACAGCAGTTAGTTTTTTCCTTTGCCTCCTAGAATAAGATCTTCGCTGATCATGTGAATTTCTGAACCTGTTTAAAAGTCAGAACCTGCAAATGAAAACAAAGCTATTTCTGTAAAAGTCTGGCATTCTAAACAAGTGAATTCTGCCCCAGCTGTATTAATGTATATGTGAAGATACTAACTTCAGGGACATGCTGATACCTCTTCCACAGTCTAGATTCCAATTCAGCAGTTACTGAGCAACTACACGAGACGGCAGGCAACATGACAAGCACTTTCATAAGTTCAACTGCAGAATCTAAATTTTTTCACATTGACATTCATGTAGGCATCGAAATAATAATGTATTCCTGACCAATTAAACACTTCTGTTAAAAACTACCAGTACTGTTCATTTCTGATTATGACTTTAGCATACAGTTTTCTAAACAACGTATTACCAGAAACCATTTATAAAGGCTGATTCTGATTTAACTAATTCATTATTCCTAAATACTAAGGAATGCTCCTTCTGTAAGCTTTCAGATTCCTTTGCCATACTTTTACAAGCTGTAGACTGAAAGCATCCTTCTTTTAATTCCAGTTATTATTATGAAGTCAGGAAAGCTATTTAACCTCTACAAAACTCCATTTTTTTTTCAGCTGTAAAGATAAATATCTATATCACAAGGTTGCTGTAAGAATCAAATAACATATAAATTATAGCACATTGTAGGTGTTAAATAAGATGAAGTGAATCAGACTTCCATATCTGTTGTGGACAATTTTCAACTGACAGCAAATTTAATTATGTTACTCCTCAAATGGAGATTGATTGATGGCTGCCCGCTGGAAGGAAAAATTTGAAACTCCTTAACTTTCCAAACCCAGCACATCTAATTCACTGCAAACTACTTTTTGTAGTCTCATCATCCACCTTCCACCCCAGCATATAAATTCTTCATTCTGTTCTCAGAAAATGTTCCTCAAACCAGAAACTACACGATCTTTCCAACCTCATGCTTTGTCACATACCAATTCCTATCTAGAATGCTACCATCCACTCTCCCACTGCTCTGTGATGAACTCTGATTTAAACTTAAAAGCCAAACTCAAACACTATGTCTGCTGCAAGTTTTCTCCCACTCTCCAGGATTTACTTAATTGTTCTTTTCTCTTTGCTCACAAAGCACTTTTACTTACATATATGATTACACTTACTTTGTCCTGTCATTTGTTTACATATCCTCCCCTCCCTGCCCCTGTATTACAGCATATTAATTCAACAAGTTCCAAACTAGAAGCACTGATTCTTCCAGTTGGCAAGAACCATGTCCTTTTCATGGTTGTTCCCTTGGCATAGTGCTGGGTACACAGTAAGTCCACAATAACTCCATGAGGTCCAGGAAACAGTCTGAGGAAGTTAAGGTAGCAATGACAGAAATAATAACGGAAAAGGAGTAAAGAGAGTGATGCTGCAAAGCAAACCATCTTGGCTGCTACTCCTTTAGCTTCTGCCAATGGGACTGGTTTCTTCATACTTTGCCAGAGGCCTGATCCTACTGTTTACCTAAAAGCCCTGGCTCCCATTCCAGTGGTATGCTCAGCATATCCTGAAAACTGATTTCTTCTGAAAGTTAAATATGCCCTACTTCAATCCTTTGTGAACAATGGCTAAACATTAGCAGCTGCACCTGTGTGATCATTGTCTCTACCTATAGGGCTTGACTGAAAAAAACCCCTGAATTTATCAAATTCAAGCTGCCACTATCTGTAACAGACAACATTATTTTACATAGCACTAAGAGAAAAAAATGTTGCCAATTATACTATGACATTGTGAAACCCCTCACAATTTCAGAGATACAAGAGGAAAAAATGCACATATACATATACATACTCAGAAGTATATTACATGTGTGTATTATATATGTAAAGCTTATATGTATATGTTTTAATGTGTGTTTTAGAATCAACTAAAGAAAATATGAACCATAGTATCAGGTTTGAGGAGAAGCTTTTGATTTCTGCCTGTTTCCCCTACCTTATTAGCAACACAAGAAAGAAAGAAACAAAAACATTTGAGAACTTCAAAGTGTTGTCCAGAATCTGCTACAAAGGGCCAAGGAGGAGAGGTGCCTTGGTGTGGAGCCCAAATGGTGGCAGTGGAATGGTGAATCGGCAGATCAATAATCCTCAGAAATGTGACAGAATATCTAAGGGACCATTCATTCATAAATATTAATTGAGCAATTAACATGTCAGGCACTATACTGGGGACTAAAGATATTATTGTGAATGAAATCAGACACAGAATCCTTGCCCTTAAGAAACATACTGTCTTGTCGTGCAGGCAGAGTTCACAAAACAATCATAAATATTGAGGTATCATTACAAACTGAGATAGGTGATATGAAGCAAAGGAACAGCATCTAGGAACACATATAGGAAAATAAAATGTGGCCTAGAATGGGGGAGAACAAGGAATACTTCTCTTAGGAAGTGGTCTTTGAATTCATATCTGAAAGTAATGGGGGAATGGGAAGGGGATGCTGTTCCCAATCTAAGAAAATAGCATATAAGATAAGAAAGAAATTGGTCCCTTCTAGGAACTAGAAGAATCCCCTCTGGAAGCATAGAGATGGAAAGCCAGAGAGGTAGAGGGCAGAAGCCACACTTTATAGAAACCTGTAGGCAACAGAGTATTAGTAAGACAGGTTGCGAGGGGAACAGACAGGGTGTATAAGAGCAGACAAAGCTATTGGGAGGGATGATAAAAACTAATGATAATTTAAACTGTGCTGATGAGAATGGAGATTAAGAAGATTGATGGGTTCAAGAGATTTAGAGATTAAAAAAATTAAGAGCATGTGTTAATGAATTGGATATTGTTATGGCAGACGAAGTAGTTAGGAAGCTGTTAGGTTTTCTAACTTTGTGTAGCTGGAAGTTGCCATTCACCAAGATTGGGTATACTGGAAGAGGCCCTGTTTGGGAAGAGATCAGCAGATGAGGGTACGAGGTGAATGTCATGGGTTCTGCCTTAGAAATGTTAAGTCTGAGATACCTTTAAGAGATCCAAATGGAACTACTAATCAGGGAAATGAGTATGTGGGTATGAAGCTCAAAGGAGTGTCTAAGCCAGAAAAAGGTCTAGTATTGAATGATAAGGACTCCAGACTGATACATAACTAGCTGACAGGGAAAAAAGGGCCTTGCAATTCTCCTTACCTCAGTACCTAGCATATATATTTTTGACTTATAGGCTTCCCCTAGCTCTTAGAGCTGGAAGAATATTCTTTCTTCCTTGAACTGAAAAAATGTGTTCATGATATCCCAAGTTTGAACTCTGAATATGTTTTTCAAAGAAACATGATATTTTGGTTCTACTGAACCAGTATTGTGTTCTTATATTTGCCAGGAAGAAAACATTTAGGGTGGGTAGTGGCTAACCATGATTACGTAAAGAAAATTACTTCTGAGTTCCAATAACTCACTTACAGTTTGAGAGATTTGCAAATATAAATGAAATATAATATAGCTATAAGCCTGATATTGCTCATTTCGGAAATGTCATAATATTAAAACAAAATTATAGCAAGGTAAAGCACTTAAATGTATTTGAAAAATATTAACAGTACTGAGTTCAGCAACTTGATTAAGGATAATCTTATGAACCTGTGTTTCCTATGTTATGAATCCACCTACTACATGGAAATTCTGGGCAGATTAGAAACTTATTAACATGCTATACTAGTATTTAAAACACAGTAAATGATTATTAATAAATTATTTAAAACAAAATTACATCCATTTTATATTTGCAAAATAAATATGCATATAGCTCTCCATCTTGAGGAAATATTCAAAAATAAATGTAAGCACTGGAAAATTACTTATTCTTTTCCTACACCTTTCTCTTTTTGGCTGTTTTCTTCTGTTGGACAGGACCAAGTGCAGTCAAAGAACATTAATAACTCTGTGCTGCTCTCTAGTGGTAAATAGAGAATATAGTCCATTAGAAGGTTTTGCTTTTTAATAACTCTTTTCAATGAAATTCTAAAAAAAACCAACAAGAAAAGTAGATATCATGGGTATAATTTCTTAGTCTCTTATCACTAACAGAAGATAAAGAACAATTCAGAACAATTGCCATTAATTTATTATTCTAACTGCAAATATTTTTCATGACAATAAATAAACACAAATTGATGCTTGTCTTAAAAACAAATTCTTATCACTTGTTAGGTATCTTGATGTATAATTGCATTATATCAAGTGTAGTCTAAGAAATACTTTAGCTATACTGAACACACATCCCCCCAGCTTTAAAAGTAAAGTAGTACTAAACATCTCAATTCTTAGAAGAGAAAATTAATTTTTTGTTTGTTTGAATTTGTTGAAACTTAGCATTTAAATACGCTCTTATTTGGTTAATAATTTAAATTTAATAGCCAAAATTGAAATCATTATAACATCTTAAAATTATAATTCTTAGAACTTGGAAACTATATTTGGAAGATGCCTTATTATCTGAACAAGCCTGAAACAATTGAAATCATTAATATTTTGAAAGTTATTGGTGAAACTGATTTTTTTCTTCTCAGAAAAAAAATCCAGATGAATAGAAAAACTGTTCACTAAACAAGCATTTCTGGGGTGGGTGGAGATAAGAGTAGGTCTATTTATATAACCAAAATGACAAGAATAAACTTAATAAGAGGATCCTTTCTCATGCTATATAGCTTGATATTAATAGAATATTTTACTAAATTCTCTATATCCTGTATCTCTCCAAAAAAGAAGTGGAGGAAATTTCCAATAAATGAGATATAATCACATTCGTAAAACAGAAACAGCAAACGAAATCCAAGAGAAATGATACAGCAAATATAGTAACCAGTTCATTAAATTGCTGGGGTTATACTTCAGATTTGGGCCTGAGCTTCCTAGCAACCAGAGCAAAAAGTAACTCACTATATAATATATTTCTTACATTAAAGAAGATAGTAAGACTTTCTAATTCCTTATAAAAAGACATTTTCTGGTCTTAATTCTATATTTAATTTCTCATGTGGATCCTAAATCTAATTTCTCATGTGGGTAGCTAATGAGTGATATAATTAGCAAAGTCAGCACGAATTACTACTACAAATTCAGAAATGAGTAAATTTAGTTTGTTTTTATTTGTTTGTTTTGCATTTAGGAGATGCTAAATGAAAGTAGTTCAAGTTCAAGTAATCCAACTAACCAAAACTCCAAGAAGTGCATAGATAACTTGTCTTCAAATATAAATTTTCTCAGCCAGATACAGGATAACAGTTGAACAGCATATAATTTAAAAATATATAATCTTTAGTTAGAGCCTGAAATATTTGTTATCTTCGTATGTGAACTTATTCATCTCTTAGGTTAAAGGTCTATCTTCTAGTCCTTTTGTATCATTCACTGAGGTATGGTCACAGTGGACATTCAGTTAATATTATAAATTCACTGATAAAGTAGGAAAATAAACCTTATCAGTGGTGAGGTTTTTTGTTTTTGTTTCTTGGTGGTGCTGGTGGTGGGAGGATATTTATACTTTTATTTTTTACCTTATAACAGTCTCCTCCAGGAATAATTTCCTGAATATATACCAATGGGCCTTCATTCCGGTTAATTCCTCCTAGGATCTTCAGACCAAGGCCTGTTTCCTTGGTAATTGTAATCATCTGAAAGGCAGGATCTCTAAGATAAAGTAAATTAGCACTCACAGGTTAGTAGGCTAGAGATCTGTACCTACTTTTTTTTTTAAACTACTTGTTAAATCAAATTCTTAGATCTAGAAATCCAAAATACTTAGTACCTACTAGCAGCTACAAAAGTATGGTGACATAAAAGCAATCAAATGGATTGCCTTACCTATATTTTTAATTTTCTCTACAAAACAACCAAAACATAAAATAATTTATAGCAATAATGCTTATTTCTTTGGAGTAGAACACAGAAAAGTACTTTAAAAATATTAGTTAAATTTTAAGATGTATTAAAGATGACTGAAGAGATTTGCTTTTAGCTGATTCTTAGAAGACATTGAAGTATTCCAAAACTAAATATTTTAGTGAATAAAGTTAGTGATTTTAAAACACATGTTTGTGGTCTTTTAAAGCAATTCAAATTCCATATGAATCTCAAAAAAAGAAATTATGTCCCCCAAGTTGCATTTCTGAACACACTGGTCAGAGCACAGACTTTACCTGAATAAGTTTGAAATAAGTTTTAGGTCTGCCTGCTCACTTATTATTTGCTGGGTACTGTACTAAGCATTATGCCATTTAATTTAATATTTACACAATCTTTAAGGTTCTTCTCCTCATTTTTCCAAAAGCCCTAAAATCCAGACAGGTTAACTTGGTGGCCCAAGTGTAAGCCCTATCTGTCTTACTTTCAGAGGCAAAATGTGATATGAGATCTGCTTTGTTGGTATATTAAAGCCATTGTTGAATACAGGACTTCCAGCTATCTTCAAACATATCAAACAGCTGAAACTACTATTTAAAAAAGAGTTACTTCATATCTTATATATGATCATATAGCTTTTAGATGAAGCTTTCTTAGCTTCTGCCATATACATTCTAAATGTATCTTTAAGAAAACTGTTGCATCCAAAAGTTAAATAATTAAAAATAGAAGAATGAAAGAAATTTTAAAAAATTTACAAAACTCTCTGTGTTTTTGATTGTTTCACTGTCTAGACAGTACATGATTCAGAGTCGCATTACAGGCATACCGAATTCAGCTGTGTTGGAAGGCCTCTCTGGTCACCAGGGCAATAGTCAATTAGCTAGAAAAATGGCAGAGACGACTGGGTCCAAAAAGTTCTACTGAGAGGAATTTCAGTACCCCAATCCATTCTTTATGGGATATTAGACTGCAAAAGCATAAAGGAATGAAGCCTAAGAATGGCAAAGATGAAGGAGAGAAAGGGAACTAAGGTACCTCATTAGCAAATCTCTCTAGTAACCTCTTAAACCCTCCAAATGAATTTCCCTCAGTGGAGACACACAAAATCTCCGGCATAGATTACTGTTTCAACAAAGCAGCTCTCTTTTCTAATCCCAACAAAGTATCTTTTATTAACACAGTAATGTATTTACTTCTAATCTTTTTTTCTATAAATCTATCTATATTGTCTTTTTCTGAATAGGTATTATACTATTAATATATAAACATTTTTAGATCTTTTTTACCCATAATTATTATAAGCAATATCTACATGAAAGTTCTTCTTAAACATAAATTTCAATGGCAACATAAAATTTATACATATGGCTATAATCTTATTTTAAAATTTCCCTATTGTTAAGAATTTAGATTACATACTCTTTTCTTTTGCTATTAAAAATAGTTCTGCTGCTCAACTTTAATCATAAAAAGAGAATTACAAGTTAAAACTATGTAGAGATACTACTACCCACCTATCAGATCAATAAAAATTTAAAACCTCAACAACATACTCTAATGACAAAGTTGTGGTAAAAAAGGCACTTTTGTACATTGCTGGTGTGAATACAAAATGGTACAACTTCCAAAGGGAGAATTTGGTAATCTCTAACAAAAAACTACCCTCTGAACCAGCAATTTCATTTATAGGAATCTGTCCCAAAGACACTCTGGCAAAAAATACAAAATGACTTATATAGTAGGTTATTCATTTTGGCGTAATTTATATTCACCAAAAATTGCAAACAATCCAAATGTTCATCAATAAGATACTGGCTGAATAAACTACGGTACATCCATGCAGTTATAACAAGGAAGATCTTTATAAACTGATATGAAGTGATCACCAGGATATAATTTTAAGACAAAAAGGCAAGCTCAAAACAGTACATATAATATGATACAGTTTACTTAAGAGTATTCAGGGGAGTGGAATACAAATACATATAATTATTACTTGCATAATAATATATATTATGTATATATATATTTATATATATGCATTTGCTTATGCAAAAGACATACTAAAAAGAATCAAGAATAAAAATGACCTTCTATAGAAGGAATAAGGACACAGGGTGAAGGACAAGAATGAGAGTAAGATTTCTCTGAATACACCTTGTTAAATTTACGTTATATTTACAAAATGGCCACCAATTCTTCCCATCCCTGTTTGAAAAACACTTGTGCTTATTGCTGGGAATATTCTGCCACCATATGAAAAAGCCTGAGTTAACCTCCTGAACAGACCAGGTCTAAAGAAACCTCAGCCATCCAGCAGTTCTTAGCTGAGACCTCAGCACATGTGAATGAAGCCATCTTACACCATCTGGTTAATACCAGAACTGTTCAGCCAACCCTCAGAATCATGAGAAAGAACGAAAGCTTATTGTTTTAAGGCAACTTGGGGTGGTTTGTTAGTCAGCAAGAGCTAATTTTACATTATGCAATGTTTATACTAGAATAACAAGATATTTTAGATATTCAAAAATCAAATTTTTTAAAAAAGCAATCTCTACAAATGGCTGTACAGAAAATGCAGATTTTTGTCCCAGACATTGATGTACACTGAAAGGTAATTTAATGTATTGCTTTACTCATTACTGCCATCCTAGACTACATTAGACAGCTAACTGTAAAAAACTTCAACCAAATGTTCATTAATAATCTACATATTTCAAACTATGATATTTCCGAACATTTAATTTAAAAATTACTTTTCAAGTAGACTGGATGATACTACGGCAGATGTATTTTTATACATGCTTTCACCACAGTAGCCTTGGATTTAACAGCTGTATAAATGAAGATCTTGATGAAGAGCCTAGAAATTCTTCTTTTCCTAAGATTGGAGAAGTAGAAAATAAATTGTCAGGTCTCAGAACAGTCAAATTTGATTCCAACTTTGCATAAAAACATTATATACCCTTAGCACATAAATAATACATGTCTGTGTATAGATGTTAGATGTATGATATATTTTGGGCTATGGCACTTTAGTCATTGAAGATAACATCTGAGAAGTGAAAAGACAGCTCTTTAGATAGATAGGTCTATATCTAGATCATTATGAATTTCTGTATCTATATAAAATCTTAATTTTATGGCCAAAGTGAAGAATATAGCTAAGCTTTAGGTAACTATTACAGCTTCCTGTGCTGGTAAGCTTAAAAATCATATAATTAAAGATTGAAGAAAATGTCTCTTGTGAGCACAAGGCTATGAAGTTACAGTCAGAAAAATAATTATACAATACACTTGAAGAAACAAAATTCTTATTGTCTCACCAACTATCTTGAGGGACTTCTTGCTGATCCTATATTACTCTGACTCACATTATTCCACAAGCTTCTTAAACACTTTCCTATGAGAAAAGAGATACAATTTTAATTTCTTACACAGTTCCACCGTGAAAATTACAGACAATGGTGCAGTTTCATTTAGTTAAGACAAACTGTATTTGAACACAGACTTACCAACTCTGCATAAGAAATATGAACAAAGCAAAGGAACTTAAAGTTGAAATAGACACTAGGGTCAATTGGCACAATGACTTCTTCCTACTGAAGAAATGAGTAGTTACATTCAGAGACTGTGTGCTTTTGCCACACAGATGAGAAATAGTTAGTGGTTATTTTCCCAGATAGAACTCAGGCTTTATAGCCCCCAAGATGGATCTTGGGACCTTATAGACCTGGGTTCCCACTTGAGCTTTTGGGTTTCTCTAGTTTCAGTTTCTTCATAGGTACAGTAGGTACCTTGATTGTAGTGATGGTTTCACAAATGGATATACATATCAAACTTATCAAATTGTCTCATTTTAAATATCTGCTGTTTGTTGTAAATCAATTATACCTTAATAAATTTTTTAAAAACCTGATTTTCATTTAAAAATGGCATCTTGACCTTGGCATGTATCTTTTTTCCCTACGAGCTCACTAATATGAGAATAAAGAGTTACAAACAGTATAATTCAGAATGTTGAAGTATAAATGGAAAAAGAGCCATCAGATGAAAATTTTCAACCAGTATCTGGAAGATAAAAAAATAGATGGTACGGTGGTAACTGATGAAAGTGGACTGAAGAAGCTGAAACCTAGGGCAGTGCTTCTTAAATATTTTTAAGTTTGAGCACACACATACAAAATGTGTGTAATATTTGTATGGTGTACTGGGGTAAAGAGAGGTGATATCCTTTGAGAAGGTGAGCAGAATCAGCACACCAGCACACCCGCAATTGATTCACAACAAAATTCTGGCCTAAGATAAAAATATAGGAGGAACTCATGCTGCAGAATCCCAGAGAGACTCATGACTCAGAAACCTAAAGTTCTAGGGAGAACAAAACTGAGGCAGAGAACTAAAATCAAGAGGATCATCCTATCTCTTCACCAACCATTGTATGCAAAAGAAATCATAGATTCTTCTGTAAATGAATTGAATGGACTCCAAACAGAGAGCCGACCACCTTTTGGAACCCCAACACAAGAATTGTGCTCACTGGCTTGGGTATTCAAAACATACTTCATTGCTTGAGCTCAGGAATTCCAGGTTCCAGTGAGCTGTGATTGAGCTACACTGCATTCCAGGCTTGGCAACAGATCGAGATAGATCCTGTCTCAAAAACAAAACAAACAAAAAAAACAAAACAACCCCAAACCAAACCAAACGACACTTCAACTTTCACAGTGCCCACAGTGGCAAGCAACAGGAACAGTGGAAGCATGCAGATCAATAGCAACCAGAGAAATGAAGCCACCAACAATGTAAATGTAAATGAAGTAACAACAATGTCAGCAGCAAAGGTCCAATCACCATGAAGCAAGAAAGTTACTCAGTATTCCATCAGGAAAAGAGCAGTGACCTGAGGGGAGGAGCTTCAAATCCTAGGGCTGTCACTAGTCATGACTCAGAGTCAGAGCGACTGTAGTAGCCCACAAGATATATATAGCCATGGAAGAGTTCAATTCTTCTGCATAAGTCCATTATAGATTGTTTTAGTAATCCATGCATGTGGCAGATCCTCAAACCTCGAGAGGTAATTTTGATATAACAATAATAATAGCAGCTACCATTAATTGGCACTATGTGTCACACACTATGCACTCAAAATGTATAATATTATATAATATTGTCAAAAATGTACTAGACATAAGCAAAAAAAAAAAAAAGCTAAGTTTAAATGGCAATACTGCTATGTGTTAGTCACATGGCCTTAAAAAAATTACCTAACCTCTTGGCATCTCCTGATACTAAGGCAGGAAATGTAACATACAGCTCAACGGGAAATGTGAAAAACTGAGCAGTCTTTCCACTGGTACCAAAGTGAATAAGATCCCCATCTAGTGGTGATTTGTCCTAACTGGGCACAGAGTCTCCGGGTCTCCATGAACATATCAAAGTCAATGCCAAATCTCTACAATGGATTCCATATAGATTCATACTTAACAAGACATTTAAAAATATTCCTATTTTAAAGTATTAAGATAAAATTTCAGTGTTTAAATTATTCCGTTCACTTAACACATCTGGCAGTGTCCTAAGTGCCAGAGATGAGATGAAAAGCAGAGTTTATCCCTAGAGATAGTCAAATAAACAGAGATCGGGAGAGTGTGAAGTGCTCTGACAATGGTAAGCACAGGGAGCGAAGAAAGCACAGTAGAGTCATCATTAAACACCAATACAGCCAGACACCATGTTAGAGGATTTTCCACAAGAGCCCCACAATGCAGGCATTATGAATCTGATTTTACATAAATGAAAGCTAAGTTATAGAGAAACTCTGTGACTTGTCTACTGTCACAAGCTAGTTGGTAAAACAGAATTTGAATTCTGTTCTTCCTGGCTCCAAACCTAAGCCTTTTCTACTATAGTATGTTGGGAAATTAATTTATGTGAAAAACTTCATTTTCCAAAAAAGTTGAATGAGAGCACAGTAATAGTAACATGCTGCCTCTTTTATACGAAGGTAACACTATTGATTAAACAACAACAATATTGTTACTGACTTTCAATAACAGAAGTGGTTTAATCTTACCCATCCAAGCAGTAGGCTTTTTTTTTAAATGACCAAGATATCCATTCATTGTCATATCCTTAAATATCAGAAAATGCCTGTCCCTTCCCTCTCTTTTGTCTGTTTACTACTTCCTCCTTTATACAAGTTTACAAGGTCTTCAACCAACAGGGATTCTAGTAAAGTTACACACACACACACACACAGACACAACTCCCCCCCCTTCACATTATTAATCAACGACACAGAAGGAAAACATTCCGTTCTTTTACTAAAAATATATACATTCAAGAAAAATGCATTGTTTTTTAGTTTGGTGAGTCATAAGGGAAAAACAAGTCAGCAAAAACAGAGAACATGGAACACTAAAGAAAAAAAATCTTTTTTTTATATGATGAATCTATTCCAGAAAATTTAAATTGGAGCTTTACTTTGATATACAAATCTTTTTATTTACAATCTCAATAAACCAATTTTATTCTATATAATTAGAAATCTCATCAGATAAAAAAAAAATCTGCCCATAATGCATATGGTGTTTGAATAAGATTTAGTTATTTCAATTCTTAGAGACAAAATAGTCAATACCTTCTAAAAATAGTTCTTTTTACTAGACCAAAAACAGAAAAAATAAAAGGGAAAAGGATAAAAATACCTTCTGTCAGAAATTATGGTAAATATTAACTAAATGAAACTATCATAATGCCATAATGAAATTGATAGAAATTGCCAAATTTACCTCAATCAGGGTTTTACTAATTTACTATTCTACCAATTACTGTTACTTCAAATTCTTACCAACAGGGTATATTACAAAACTTTTGAATTTTTGTTCATCTTGGCAATGTCATTCTATTTTAATTACTGAGGCTTTATCATATATGTTTTTATATCTAGTGAGATCTATCCCCTCTCATTGTTCTTTTTGTTAAGCAAGTTTCTCCGGTGGTTTTTGGTTATGTTTATTTTTACACATTAACTTTAAAATATTCTTACCTGTTTAGAAAACAAAACAATGCTATTTGTTAGGGAATCAAATTAAATTTACAAATTAATTGAGGAAGTGTTGGTATTTATCTTGATGTTATTTTGAGTCTTCCTATCCAAGAACTTGGTATGTCTTTACATTTGTTCAAGTCTTCTTTTGTGGCCTGCTATAGTGTTTTAAAGTTGCCTTCATATTGACCTTGTACATTTTTTATGCAGTTAATTTCTAGGTATTTTATCTTTTTTTTTGTTGTTAATGCCTTTTCTAAATCCATCATTTAGTAAATGACAAAAATTGTTTTTGGAAACCTTAGGGTAGTGTTTTCTAGAAAATAATTTCCCTCCCACTGTAAATTCCACTATACGATTAAATGTCTTCATTTAAAAATGTTAATAATAAATCAGTTGAAGAAAAAATGGGCACAATTCATATGTGTTACATTTTTGTTGAAAACTGTGTAACTGCAATATGTTGGTTTATATGCAGGTGCATTCTACTTAACACTTGAACACACACACACCTTTATCATGAACGACTGATTAGATGATTTATTGAACTATCATTGCAACATTTAAAATAACACATCTAGAATAGACCAACAGCTTTGTAAGCAAGAGCTTAATTTCCATCCTTCCTTGCCAAAGTACTTTTATATTTACTTCAAAGTACTTAACAAGCTGTGAGGTCAAGAACTCTAATGTGTTTTAGCTGTTTGTCTACAGTGAAAGAATATCAGAAGGAAAAAGGACAGTGTGATACCAGTGAAGGCAAGATTTGTTGGATCAATACTAACCCCTGTCTATTCATCATACTAATCGTAGTTTTAAAGGGCTCATAAGAAATGTGCTTTGTCAGAAACTACTGGCCATCTAGAGGTCTCTGAAAATCTACCAGATTATCTTCATCAACTGATTGGGATCTTCAGCTCATACTGAGCATGAGGGCTCATATGATTAAATGTCTTAGAGAGGGACCAAAAGAAAGCAAAAGAGCTCAAGGAGGCTTGTTTGTTTGTTAGCCTTTCTAAGGGCAAAAATGAGAGATTTAATTGTTTTTGTGGGTTCACACACCGTACAAAGTAACCAGATTCCAGATAGAGCAGTAAGAGCATATAGGGCACCCCTTGATTTTATGTTCAAAGAGGAAAATGTGGCTGAGGTCAGAAGTATCTAAGAAAGGTATGTAAGTATGGCTTGTAAAATATCCCTTAAAAGTAAAACTTAGCACATTTAATAAATAATTATGAACAATAAGAAAAAGAGGGCCGGGCATGGTGGCTCACACCTATAATCTTATCACTCTGGGAGGCTAAGGCAGGAGGATTGCTTGAGGTCATGAGTTCAAGACCAGTCTGAGCAAAAGCGAAACCCTGCCTCTACAAAAAATAGAAAAATCAGCTGGGTGTCATGGTGTGTGCCACAGTCCCAGCTACTTGGGAGGCCGAGGCAGGAGGGTTGCCTGAGCCTATGAGTTTGAGGTTGCAGTGAGCTATGATGACACCACTACACTCTACCAGGGGCAACAGAACAAGACTGTCTCAAAAAAAAAAAAAAAAAAAAAAAAAGAAAAGAAAAGAAAAGAAAAGAAAAGAAAAGAAAAGAAAATTCTCTCATTTTATATAAAAAGTGAGAGAATGAAAACATTTTAATGGTCATTGGAGGAGACAAGATATCAGTAATGGTGGAAAATCCAAATCTAGGGTTTGTCCATCAAAGGCAGGACACTAGCTTATTTTAATAGTCTATAGTTGACCAGGGGTGATCCAGCAAACACATAAAAATATTTGTTAGTTCATCAATACCATCATAGAATAGTTAACAATTATAAAACATCAGAAACCACCTACATATTAATATATAAACACTGATAATTGATTAAATAAATAATAGTATACCAACATAAAACAATACTATGTAGTCATCAAAAATAATCTAGGTCCTATTTCTGCTATAAACAGTGGAAAAAAAGAAAACAAACAAAAATAATATAGGTAAAAAACAATAGCAAAGGGTGGGCGCAGTGGCTCAGACCTGTAATCCTAGCACTCTGTGAGGCCGAGGCAGCTGGACTGCTCAAGGTCAGGAGTTCGAAACCAGCCTGAGCAATAGCGAGACCCCGTCTCTACTAAAAATAGAAAGAAATTATATGGACAACTAAAAAATATATATAAAAAAAATTAGCCAGGCATGGTGGCGGCACATGCCTGTCGTCTCTGCGACTCGGGAGCTGAGGCAGAAGGATTGCTTGAGCCCAGGAGTTTGAGGTTGCTGTGAGCTAGGCTGACGCTACAGCACTCTAGCCCAGGCAACAGAGTGAGACTGTCTCAAAAAAAAAAAAAAAAAAAAAAAAACAAACAATAGCAAGGTAAAAATAGGATATATAGAATAATCTCATCTTTTAAAATTACATTTGTGAAAAAATACAAACTAAAATGTAAAAGGATAATATCTGACAATAGGAATTACCTTTTTTATTTATTCTTATTTTTTATTTCCTTCTTTAAATTATTCTTTATTTTTTGAATGGTTCACAATGAGGATAAATATTGACATATTATTTTGATAAAGAAGGAAAAATATCAAAAAAGTTATCAGGTTTGAGGGTGCTGTCTTGGCATTTAGTATTTAAAATTAGCCCCTTCTGGGTATGTCTCCTCCTTTGATGTCATTTTTCCGTTATGTCATTTTCTTCTTTCATCTCCATTTGATAAGGCATCAACAAATTTTGCAATTTGAAAGCAAAAACAACATAGATTTGGTATTTCCCAAGAAAATTGGTTACATCCTTTAAAGAACTTCTTATGACTACTCCCTTGTAAGCAAACTAATAGGCATTAAAAACAAAACATGCCTTTTGCTGTTATAATTTTAAAAAGACTCGTAACAAAGAAACTCATTGTACAGAAAATATTTAATGTTATTTTCTCCTGAAATTAACCACCTATGATCTGCTTAAAATGAAAAATTCTGTAATTTTCCTTGCCACTGGTTCTACATTTAGATGTATATTGCATTGGTCTAGAGGCTAGGTACTCACTGGCCATGTGACTTTGTGCAGCCCCTTAATAAATACTCCTGCTCCCCCGTTTCTTCATATGTACAATGACAAAATCATTCATTAATGATCTTTAAAGTCCTTTTTTGGCTCTATAAATCAAAAATTTTATGCCAAGCTTATTAAATTACAAGTCCCTTAATGTTTTTTGAGGGGAAGATTTTCTTTTTAAAATGCACATTCACCTCTAAGACCAGTATGGTCCACCAATGGGTTGGGGCAGCTTGCAGTCAGATCATTTGGGAGGGAGGGATCAGAGGGGAGGAAAAATTTCTAGTAACATTTCACATTAAGGTTATTTCAAGAGAGGAGGAAGGTATGATGATGCTGGCTACCCAATAAATAATTTGTCTGGTTTCTGTGACTGGACTCACAAGTCAACTATTTATTGACTCACTGGAGCTAATATTAAAAATGTAAATATTTCTTGTGTAGTTAGATCTATTGATTCAATATTATACTTGAGGAAACATAAAAATAATAGCATTTAGAAACTGTGGCAACTTGTATACTTTATCACAGTAGAGACTCTTCAAGATAACACCAGCTGTTTATATAATTCTAGGGTTGTTTTAAGAACAGTGGCAAAATCAGGAATGACTCCTTTCCCTGGGCTAAAGTTTACTTAACCGATCCTTTTAAAATGACAAAGGTTTCAGGAAACAAAGATATAAAAGTTCAAAGAGCTATAGCCTTCTCTCTTGGTATTGGGGGTGGTGGTGGGCAGGTCTTCCTGCAGATACCAAAATCAAAGGATGCTCCTCAAATCCCTCATATAATAAAATGGCATAGTATTTTCATGTAACCTATGCACATCCTCCCCTATACTTTAAATCAACTCTAGATTGCTTATAATACCTAATACAATGCAAATGATATGTAAATAGTTGTTATACTATATTGTTTTAGGGAATGATGACAAGAAAAAAAAGGTCTATACACGTTCAGCACAGACACAGACATCATAGGCCCAACCACATTTTCGATGTGTGGTTAGTTCAATGTGTGGATGTGGAACTCAAGGATGTGAGGGGCCAACTGTATTTTACTATCTTCTTTATTCTCTACCCAAAGGCAGTATTCCCTTTGCTAGTGCATTTTTTTCCTTTCAAGAATCTAAGTAGTTCTGGAGTGCTGCTCATTTGTCTTGGGGGTGGATGCAGAAGCATCTGCCTCTAACACACAGCCCAACCCTGTGGAAAACACCAGAAAACTACTTCAAAGAAGGAGTCTTAGTTTTCTTGAAACATGAGATCCTTATGAGCACAACTCACTGCTCTCAGAAGTTTCCTTAGACTACTTAGAAAGCAAGCCTTCTGCTTGCTTTCATTTATATAAGCACAATCGTGTGCAGACACTCTACTAAGTGCTTGTGATACTGTGGTGAACAAGCCAAGATCCCCGCTCTTATGGTATTTACATTCTAGTGGTGGGAGAAAAATAATAAAAAAAGGAAACAACAGAATAAACTAGATTTCAGATACAGAAAGGGGATATCAAATGTGACTGAGCAAAAGAGGGCTAATTTAGATTGGGTAGTGGTGTCCCAGCTAAAAACCCAAATAATAAGTTAGCCATGGAAAACATTGAGGGACAAAGTACTCCAAGCACAGAAAAGGTGTTAAGGCAGTAAAACAAACTTGGGGTGTTAGAAGAAAGAAGTGTGGCTGGAGCATAGTGAACAGGGAGAAAGCAATAGGAGATGAGGTTAGAGCAGTAGACAAGGTCTAGATTACCCAGGGTCTTATGGGCCATAGTAAGGAGTTGGGAATTTTGCTTGATCTTATTTCACATCACCTGACTATTCTCAGGAGACCTGCATTTTGCCTTTTGCCTTATCTCTTACCTTTAACCTCCTAAGGCATTTTCTCCAGATTTCTGCCTTTGCCTTTAATCCTGTTTATTCCAGATAGGTAGAATGTGCTTTAGCCTGAATCATGTCAGAAAGTCAGTGCATGTGGGATACACTATTGTGCATATATCTCTATGTATATCTTGACCAGGACTAGCTACTTAAATTGCAGAGTCCAATACAAAATAAAAATGCAAGGCCCCATGTTAAATAATTATGAAGAATTTCAAGACGGTGACAGCAGAGCATTAAACCAAGTGCAGGACTCATATAAGAAAGGGACACTTTTAAGAGCAGGGCCTGGTGTAGACTGCACAGGTCAAATGCTCACAAAGCTGGCCCTGATCTTGATAAACATTACATGAATAAATGAACGCCCTCTACTGATGAATGATTTCCATTTTCATTTCACTATATCTATCAATCATATAAACTTATTGAAGAGAGTATTTAAATGAAGTAGTCCCTCAAAAAAGTGGCATAAAAGCAGCTGCCAAGAAATAAGAAACTAGGATATGAAGACTTACTGAGGCAAGTTCACAACATTATTGTGCACTAATTGGAAAACAGTAATTACCCAGCCTGTTCTCAATTTTATTTATTTATTTTTTTGAGACAGAGTCTCACTCTGTTGCCCCAGCTAGAGTACAGTGTTGTCATGATAGCTCACTGCAACCTCAAACTCCCAGGTCCTCGTGCCTCAGCCTCCAGAGTAGCTGGGACTACAGGTGTATGCCACCACACCCAGCTGATTTTTTCTATTTTTTAGTTGTCTGGCTAATTTCTACTTTTAGTAGAGACAGGGATCTCTCTCTTGCTGAGGCTGGTCTCGAACTCCTGAGCTCAAGCTATCCTCCGGCCTCCACCTTCCAGAGTGCTAGGATTATAGGTGTGAGCCACCATGCCCAGCCCTCGAGCAAATCATAATTCATTTGTTATTATTATTTATTTAAATACATTACTCTCCCTTTTTAAGGTACAAGTATTGTAATAATAGCTACCAAATAAATGGTTGTTAGTACTGTTGGAATTATTGTTAGGTATTTAAGATAGCTAAATAGATCCAATAGCTGTATCAGGCAAATAGACAGTTAGGAAATACAGTTCAGTGACTACCACATTAAAATTAAAGCTGCAATTTCCTTAATTTATATTATGCATTAAAATACTAAAAAAAAGTAACTACAAACCAAAATTTAAAGTAATACATCTTTATAATATTTAGGTCTTCAGAAAACCTGAAAACCAATAATCAGATAAGAAAACATTGTGTGAATACCAAAATGGTTTTTACGAAAAAATTTATTTTACCTAATATGTAAAATTGGACATGATTATAGCTAACTAGAAAGAGTTACAAGTAATTATTTACTGCTTAAGAATAATATTGAAAACTAAAGGTATCAAGTGTGAAATGTCAGTCTCTCCATCTTTTAAGTGTGTAATCAACACCTCTATCTGCACAATAGGTTTGGACTAGCCTTTCCTGGAAGAGCTCCCATTCCATTCCTGGTAGAACTGATTATATGGCTGGCATTAGTTATCACAATGATTTGTGCAATATCACAAGCACACTCAGTCTCAACAGGGTTATGCATTCAATTAAAGCTTTAGAGAAAAACATATATTTCAGCATCTCCCAATGTTGCGTTATTATTGTGCCTATGTACTTTGATAGACCTTTTATTTTCATAAGAACTCCTTGGATCCAGGTTTCAGCCTTGGTCTCTGACCTCAATCCCATGTTCAACTCTGTCTAAACTGTTTTAGCTTAGAAATAACTTCAAAATGTGCCATTTTACAAATAGGCATCCAACCACATTAATGATGATTTTTAACTGAGGTAGAAGAAACATTTCCTAATACTGAAAAGAAAAGCTGCTGTGTTTTTGTTGTTGTCCATTGCAAAGCTGTTTTCCACAAGATTCAGTAAAAATAGCAAGGAGTCCGAAAAAATCCAGGCTTAAATTCCAGCTCTGCCACTACCCATGTGAATAAGGTTGGACAAGTTAATTTATCATTCTAAGCCTGTTCCCTCAACTGTAAAATTGGGAGATTGGTCTCTTCATGGTGCCAAAAATGTTGGGGACTGCTGATTTAAAGAGAGTCACTGATAACATGGTGTTTAAGGACTTAATGTATATATCTCCTAAAATTACTATGTTGAAGCCCTAAATCCAGTGCAGCTGCATCTGAATCAAGAAATAATTAAAGTTAAATGAGCTCATAAGGGTGGGACCTTGATCCCATGGGATTAGTGCCCTTATAAAAAGATAATATAAAGTTCACTCACTGCTTCCAGGCATGTGAGAACACAGCAAAATGGCAGATGTCTATAAGCCAGGGAGAGCCATCACCAGGAACTGAATCAGCTGATGCCTTGATCTTAGACTTTCCAGCCTCCAAAACTGTGAGAAATACATTTCTGTTGTTTACGAAACCCAGTCTGTGGTATTTTGTTATGGCAGCCCAAGTTGGCTACATATGGTAATATTGGGTTGATGTTAACTTCCTGATTTTGATGCTGTACTGTTGGTTATGAATGAGAAAGTAGCCCTGTAATTAGGAAATGTGAACCAAAATACAATTTTAAGGCTCCCCCCCACCGACTGACTGAATGGACCCCCTCGTGGCCAAAGGAATATCCTAAAATTGTCTGCCAGGAGGAGGGAGGTCAGACATGCCTCATCATGCCTCTCTCCCTTCTTGGAGTCCTTTGTGACCCACTGACAGGCCTAAGGGTATGCAA
>CAUYRT010017721.1:0-33079 GCA_963574885.1 Lepilemur ruficaudatus
TCATTGATCCAACCACAACATGCTCAAATTGAATGTGTAATGCTGAATACAGTATAAATAACTTATTCTAGGTTCTTTGACAATAAAAAATTTAGAACATATTAATATATGATTAAATTTATATTTATTTTATTCTCTTCATCTTTTTAAATTGTATTAAGTCAGATTGTGGGTAATTGATATTAAAAACTTGTTTATGTTTCAAAGGAAATTATAACTTTTTCACAGGACTTTGAAGTTTTCCTTTAAGAAGATGATTAGCAATAATGGGCTGAAGATAGCAAATAGTTGTTATCAATTAAGGACAGTTCCCCTTTCCAGAGACTTCAGATTAATGAACCAATGTGTTCACTAATTGAATCTGGTAGTTCATTTTTTTCTAATTCGAATTATCTCTGAAGTAATAACTCCTTGAGAAATAACTGTTTTCGTCCAGATTTTCTGTACATTAGTTTACTTTGATTTTCAAATTGCCCCAGATGATGATCCCATCTGATAGATACTCAGAAAGTGTTATGAAGTGACCATCTGGTATACTGCTAGAGGTTTTGTTTACAAAATCTCATTAATATGACACCATGATGGAATTTATTTGAACTTGCTGAAAGACAAAAGATTTGTACTTTTTTTAAGGTTTGTAGCTTGAACTTTCATCACCATATTTATGCTCACCTGAGAAACAAAAAACAAGAAAACACCCGTAAGGTTAGATCTGCGTATCCAAGAGCTGGTGGGGGAATTTTGTTGGTTTTGTTTAGCTGTTTGTTTTGTGCATATACACGCATGTGCATGTGTGTAGGTCATACAAAATTAGTCCTACTTATTAATGTTGAGTTAGCTCTCTCTGTTGTTAATAAAAATTAGAAAAACAGAGTTTCAAGGAATCAACCAAATGCCAGGTTTGGGGATAAGGCAAGATCCTGAATGATTTAGTGAGTAGGTTGGGTCTGGAGTCATTTTTAGACAGATTATATTAGTGTCAGTTGAAAAGGTTAGAAGATTTTGATCTTTGTTTTGCTTTTGTCACTCTGTTACATTCTAGGATAGTAATTCGTTTTTTGTGAAACGTGAGAATGAAGACCCTTAGAGAAAAAGAGAACATACTTATTAACCTTGTAAGTTGTGGAATCATTTGTTTCCACAATAACTGCATCATTAATACTATCCATATTTGTGGGCTACTCCGATGGTTAATTTTATGAATCAGTTTGACTGCGCCACAGGATGCCCAGATATCTAATTAAGCATTGTCTCTGGGTGTGGTGAGGCAGATGTTTCTGGAAGAGATTAGCATTTACATTGGTGGACCAAGTAAAGCACATGACATCCTCTAATCTCTTGAGGGCCAGAATGGAAAAAAAGGCTGAGGGAGGTTGAGTTCACTTTCTCTCTGCCTGATTATGTGAGATGGGATATCAGTCTTCTCTGGCACTTGGTGTTCCTGGTTCTCAGGCCTTCAAACTCAGACTGGAATCTACAACAGTGGCCCTCTGGCTCTCAGGCTTTTGAACTACAACTTTGGCTTTGCTGAGTCTCCATGTTGCAGACAGCTGATTGTGGAACTTCTCGGCCTGTGTAATCTCTTGAACACATACCTTATAATAAATCTCTTTATATATACATGTATGTCACTAATTTTATACATACATACATACTTATAATTCTCCAGAGAAAGAGAACCAATAGAATATAAATGTATTTCCTATATTATATGCATGTACATTTGTTTATAATATAATTGATTTTGATAAAATTAAATTATATTATTACATATAATAAAATCTATCTATATATGCATATCCTATCAGTTTTACTTCTCTGGAGAGCTCTGTTTAATACAGCTATCTAGGCTGAAATGATACATCATTGGAAAACTTTTTTTATTATAGAGGATGTAAAGGCTTTCTAGCTTATTCAATTAGGGAAGAAGACTTGAAAGTAGCCAAAGACACAAATTGATTATGACTTATGGTTTATGAGAGTGATAGTAAATGAGAGCCAATCAAGAAATAGAATATATTCTAGGAAAAATCTTGGAAAAAAATTACGTGGTCTTATAAGGAAAGATATATTTCCTAAATGGATCTGTGTTCCTACTTGAAAGCATTCTTAGGAGCTAATCGGATAGGAGTCAGATTGATTTGTAATTTTAGTGTAATGAGTGGTAGTGAAGGTTTATATAATTATACTAATAATATTAATATTTTCATTGAAAAAGAAAGAGATTTACTTCCATTGGCTTTAGAGTAAATTATATATATACACACACATATATATATGTATGTATATGCACATGCACGTGTCTCTTCTTATGCTGGATTTGTTGCTTAGATGTGGACCTTGGACAAGTGTTTAACTTTTCTGGTAATAATTATAAATAATAAATACAAAATCATATAAAGTTGAAATTATATTAGTATATTACATTAAATATAATAAGATTGTATTTTCTTATTTATGAGGAGATGAAAATTAACACTGATTTATGTTTCCCTTATCCTCCCTGTCCAGCTTTCCAAACCACCTTGCATTTGCTTTTCACTGGCATGACTCCATGCCTTTACCCAACGGATTCCTTTACCTACTCTATCTTTCCCTCCACTTATTTGCCTAACTTCTAGCATCCCTCAAGATGCATCTCAGGAATCATACCTCTTGAGAGTTTCCTGACCACCTTCTGCTCACATAGTCGCCTATGCTTTGCTCTGGTAGGAGACTTTTAAGTGTTTTAAGTGTTCTAAGTGTTTACTCAGCTCTTACCCCCTCCACCAGACTGGAGACTTGTTGAAGAGAGACACTCTTTTGTATTCATTTATTTTCAATTATCTAGCTCTATGCCTGACACTTAATAAGTGCTTAACCGATATTCATTTATTTCTTGAACAAATATTTATTGCACATCATTTATTTGTGCTAGGCACTGGGCAAGTTGTGGAGGGCACAGTAGTGGACAAATAAATGCAACACCTCCATCCTAGAGCTATTAGATTGGTGGGAGAGACAGACAGATACTCATTAAACAAATAACTAGGCAGACACAGCCTTGCAAACAGTTCTGAATGCTCTGAGTATGGTAGGTTCAAGGAACTGGAAGAGGGCCAATGAAGGAGAATAGTGAATGGAAGGGAACATATATATCAAGAGATGAGGCTGCAAAACCTGCAAAGCCTGATATCTTAACTGGGGTTTCTGGATTTTATAGAAAGCGCAATGGTCAGGTCTTGAGGGTTTTATAAAAGTGAATGGCACAAACATTTTTGTGTTTTAATAGTATTTTTCTAGCTTTTGTATAGATAACAAATTGGAGGAACCCAAGGTTGAATGCAGAGAGATGAATTTGGAAACCACTGTAATCATGCGTGAGGAAGAAAATGGTGACTTAAATAGAGACACAGTGTGGAATTGAAATGAAATGAACAAATTCAATACATATTGTGAATAAATATAAAAACATATATATATTAAAATTAATACTATTACTAAACTATTAAGCTAGGGCACAATGTATAATAAGATCTGATTGCATTTCAGCTTTTCTTTCTGTTTATTATTTGATTATATGCTTCACTTTCATATTTAATAAAAGCTTGTTAAAGTCAAATATTTCAATACACTAAGCAGAAAATAGCAGAAACATTTTCATTTCCATAAATAGCATGTGGAATTATTGCATATTTTTATTGGCTAAGAAATTCAAATATGGCAAAATATAAAAATATAAGGCAAATCTAATTATGAAAAACAGACCATTCAATTTTGAGAATAATACAAGTATTTGGTGAGTGCTTAGTATGTAGATGCTGGGCCCCTTCTTTGTCTTCATTTTTCAGATAAGAAAAGTAAATTTTGCTGTTCCTGTTTCCTAATTAAGACAGGAACAGGATTTACAGTTGAAACCCACCCTCCAAATTTTTCTAATTTGGATAGCTAAGAAATGTTATTTTTTCATTTTTTCCCTATTTGCATTGAGAAATATCATTTGGTATTTGATGAAAATGCTTTGAGATAACTTGGAATAACTAAGGCCCAGATTAATTTAAAAATATAAGATAAATGAATTGTACATAGAAGTGCCATTTTAAGAACCCAGTGTCACTAAATGAGAACTAATTTTCTGCTTTTATATGTACATGGAGTCCATAAAGCTTTTACGCAAATCTGAGGACAAAATTTTACCCAAAAATCTCTTAGACAAAACACACACATATAACCCTTTGACGTTCTCTCCTTTCCTTCTCTTATAAATCACAAATGGAATTTTCTTTAATCTATTTGGATGGCAGCTACAGTACTTATTTAATCTCAACTCTTGGCAAATAATAGTAAGCACACTTCCTCAAATAAAAGCTAATTTCTCACTGTTTATCGTCCCATGCATGATAATAGACATCTGCTTAGGAACAATGCACTCTGCTACTGATCCATGTTACACTGACCTGAGAAAACAATTTTACTAATGAGTGGCAGAAGACCAGTGAACTACGGAAAACCTTTCCTGGTAAAGTCATGAAATGAGTTTTACAAGAAGTTATTTTTTGTGCCCCTTTTTATACAAACATTGAAAGCTACAGCACCCTTATCTCATATAGATCCAGAACAACAGGATTCTATATAGCTGACTCAGCTGTGATCCTGGAACATGCTCAAAATGTTGCCAGCTGTAGGCTTGAGTATCTCATATTATCAAGACCAAATGGATTGAATAAATTTACAAGAAGGTGGCCATTAGTCTAGTCTGTGCTGATATCGTCATTTTGTGGATCTCACTCAAAATAATTTATTTCATGTTCTATTTGACAGGTAGCAGTAGATTCACAACAATTTTGTAGTTTTATCGATAGTCAACTTGATAAAAATTAACCTTTCCAGTATTATGAGAGTTAGACTTCTAGCTCTAAGACAATATGTGATTTACACCACTCTCAAAGTATCACAAAAAACATTATTTAACTGACTAAATATTTATTGAACACTATTATGTCCATACTCTTAGAAAATAATCATATTGCTCTACCATTTGTACAGGAATTACCACTTGAAGTTTTAGAAAATGTTTGAACTATTTCATTATTAAATTTAGAACTTCCATAAGAACTAAACGTTAACCTGTAAATATAATATATGGAACTGTTATGAGATTTTCAAATAGCTGAGAAAGTATTAAAAATTTAATTTTTATAATTTGGGACTTATCATACACATTGGGAAATTAATAAGGGGTAGGGGACCTGTGGCCTCAAACCCACACATGGCCCTCCAGATCACCAAGTGCAGCCCCTGGACTAAATCCAAACTTCACAGAACAAATTCCTTTATTAAAAGGATTCGTTCTGTAAAATTTGGATTCAGTCAAAAGGCCACAGTCAATGATTCAGAAGGCCACATGTGGCCTCAAGGCTGCAGGTTCTCCACCCTCCTGGGTACACTTTTTTTTTTTTTTTTACTGTCTCCATTTTGTAACACAGAGAGGAAACTTCTAAATTCTTCTGAAATCCTCCATTGCTTATTGAATAAACTCCAAACTCATTATTAAAGACTGAAGACCTACCATAATCAAGTTCCTGTGTAGCTCTCTGGCTTTCTATCTGTCGTTCTTCTCCCTGAACCTCCATTCTCCCTGTCAAAATAAATGAATGACTAAATTAAAATAAAATAATAAGCCTACATTCTATAGTTCCCATATTTAGGCTGTATTATGATCTCTTTGCCTTAATTGGCATTGCTTCTGTGACCCAAAACATACTTGACCCAACCTCTGCTTTTTTGAAAAGAGACAGTCCAGTATTTTAAGATGCAGGTTACTTGTCTCTGAAGTGAACTCGCCTCCTCCGTAGGTTGGTTGGCCATTGTCTTCTTTTCCTGGGTATTATATAACACTTTATTGGACTTATCTGTTTAAAGTTGTTTCTAACCTCCTAGAATGTCTCTCTCTCTTGAGGGCAGAGATAAGATTTTAGTTGTCTTTGTATCCTCAGCACCAAAATGTTAGCCCATAGTCCATGGTGCATTAAATTCAATTACATTGAAGTATTAAATATTAAATATAAGGTGCAATATTGACTCAAAAGAGTTGTTAACAAGGGGAGAGGGACCCTCAGTTTAAGTTAAAGAAGGTCTGAGGTGACCTATTATTTTTTTCTTCTAACAGTATTTATTACAATGTGTAGAAAAACAGAAATTAGGCTCCAAGTCAAAGAAAAAAATTAAAAATATAAACTAAAACCTATTACAAAACTTTTTTTTTGATAATATTTGCTTTATTTATGAAACTAGATAAAATGTTGGCTTCCTGGAGTTTATTTTTAAGCTCACAACTACTAATTCTTCTAGGTCTTTTTAAGGCACTTTGCTTGGTAACCTGTTCCTTTATTGAAACTAAGGGCTCTCTATTCAAAGCTAGCCAACTTTTATTCAATAAGGCTGAATCCTAGACCCCAAGCTCATATTTTACATAGTCCTACTTCACCCCTTGACCCTTTCACAGATGGAATGTTTCCCTTTAAGCCCCTGGGATTTCCATTAATTAAAATGGATCCACTTTATAAGTTATTGCTTTTTTTTTATTGCCAAAATATCTTTTGCGTTCCCCCCCCCAGGAAGAAGGGTGTGTGTGTGTGTGTGTGTGTGTGTGTGTGTGTGTGTGTGTGTTAAGTACCACAGGGTTAACTTCTGGTACTTAACTGTCTGCATCTTTATTCTATGTAACAAAAATATTCATTAATCAAGATGTCAGATAGTGTTATTTTCATAACATAGTAAGTGCTTTTCTACTGTCTGACTCCTGAAGTATGGTGGCAACATTGCTGAATTACCTAAGCCTCACATGGTGGTAGGATATTAATCACTATGAGAGATAAAGCCTGGAAAATCATAAGTTGAAGATAAGGCTGTTTGGGGGTAATTTACTATTCAGACATTTTGTGAACCTTGAGAGTAATTTTTATTGCACATTGTGACAATAACCTATTCATAATATGGAACAAAAATGAACTTGAGCCCAGTGTTTAGGTAGCAATTCACCAATAGCCATAGAATTACCACCACATACTAGAAACAATTTTAACACACGGCACAAGTTGGAATGGGGTCCTGCTAATTACATTAGATTACTACTATCTTCTATTAGAAATAATTTGTCTATTTTGCTTAAAAATTTCCAGAATTTTTATGTGATTAACTTAAGATGAATCCTGAATAATCAATAGTTTCATTGAAGGAGAGGATTTAGGTATTTCAAAGAAAACATAAATTTCTTACTTACCAAACCATGGAATGTATTTTTAAAAACAAATTATTTAGAGGAGTGATGTCAGCAAGTTTTGCAGAATATGAAGCCCTAGACCTCCTTTCTCCCATGGAGACATTAATTCAACAATAATGCATAGACTAATTCCTATTGTGAAATATTCAGATACTAGCAAAAAGGCTTCTGTACCTCAGTGATGCAAAAAACAGCTGCATGTAAGTTGCTAGTAAAATTTGTGGTATCCTGTCACCATGGTGTCTCCTCCAGAACAGTGCCACATGATCAGGAGGAAACTCTCAGGTCCTCGCTTCTCCCTGAGGAGAGAAAAAGAAGACTGGACTGTATGTTTAATGTTCTGAGTTTTCTGGGGCAGCTCAAGGGACTGGCTTCTGTCTCCTCTGTCTTGGAGATCTAATGAAACCTGGTGTACTCTACATGCTTGGAGGCCACTGAGAAAAAAAGAACTGAAGGATGTTCTGCTGCTCTAGAAGACATACAGTACAGCAGACAGAGGCCAAAACAGTTTGGCAGCCTCTCTATCAGGAAATGAAATAGAAGTGCAATGTGTTTCCAATATTATGACTTTTCAGGGGCTGCCCAAGAGACTAAATTTCTTTCTTGCTTGTCTGGGAGTGTGCACAAAATCTGGCAAGCTCTAGATGCCTAGGGGCCAATGAGAACAGAAAAGTATGCTGCTGCTCAGAGGATTGATGGTATAGGAGATAGATACGAGAGGAAGCAAAGGATTATGAGTTCCTGAAAAAAAGAAACCCCAAATTCCTCTAATTAGAAATGTATATGCACAACGCCAGAAGAAGCACATCCACAGAAAAGGTTGGTGAGGCCCCCAGAACCTATAGTCAGGCTCATTGGCAAAGATCTTTCACTGTATGAAGCCAGCCCATAAAGACTAGGAGAGGTGGCTCTTTATTCAAATGTGGAGATAACAATACAAAGTTATAAGGCATACCCCCCCAAAAAGAAAAAAAAAACAGGGAAAATGATCTAATAAAAAGGCCAAAATAAATCTCTAGAAAGAGAGTCCAAAGCAATGGATGCATATAAATTATCTGACAAACAATTTAAAAATATTTTGCATCAACAATGTTTAATGAGTTCAGGAAAATGATAATTGAACAAAATGAGAATTTCAACAAAGACATAGAAGATAGAAAAAAGAACTAAATAGAAATCTTGAAGTTAAATAATACAATAATTGGACTAAAAAGCTCAGTAGAAAGAAAAGTTAAATAGCAGATTTGATTAAGCAGAAGAACCAGTTATTGAACTTGAAGAAGGTCATTTGAAATTATCTATTCAGGGGAGCAAAAAGGAAAAAGGATGAAAAAGAGTGAGATAAGCCTAAAGGAATATGGGATAGCATCAAGCAGGCCAGTATACATGCATGAGAATTTTAGAAGGAGAAGAGAGACACAAAGGGGCAGAGAGCTTATTTTTGTTTTCAAAAAATGACCAAAAACTTTCTCAAATCTAGGCAAGTAAATGGAAATACAGATTGAAGAAGCCAAATAGGCTAAATTGTTTGTAATGTCTCTCTTGAGAGGTCTGCAGTTATCCTAATGGGTTTTCCTTTGTTAGTTAGTTGAAATTTTCACCTCACAGCTTGCAGGAGTGCCTCCTTTGTGTTGACTTTGGCCAATATGATGACTGTATGTCTTGGGGATTGCCTCTTTACAATGAATCTGCCATGTGTTCACTGAGCTGCTTCTACCTGAATGTCTAAATCTCTAGCAAGACCATGGAAGTTTTCCTCAATTATTCCCTCAAATACATTTTCCAGCCCTGATGTGTTTTCTTCTTCACCCTCATGGATGCTTATGATTATTATATTTTGCCATTTTACATAATCTTGTATTTCTTGCAGGCTTTGATTGTTCTTGATTCTTTGTTCTTTATTTTTCACTCACTGAGTTAATCTGAAAGAGATGTCTTCAAACTCTGAAATTCTTTCTTCTGCCTGATCTAATCTACTCTTAAAGCTTTCCACTGTGTTTTGTATTTCCTTGAATGAATTTTTCATTTCTAAATGTTCTATGTGGTTTTTTTTGGTAATATATCAGTCTCTTTAGTAATTTTTTATTCATTTTCTAAACTGCTGTTTTCTTTGAGTTGGTTTTCCATTTTCTCCTGGATTTCATCGAACTTCCTTATAGCCCATATTTGGAATTCTTTATCTGTCATTTCAATATTTTCACTTTGGTTGAGATCCATTGCTAGAGAGCTGGTGTGCTCTTTTGGGGTGTCCTTTCACTCTCATTTTTCATACCTCCGGAGTTCTTGCACTAATTCCTTCTCATCTGGAACAGCTGTTGCTTCTTGGTTTGGGATTTTCTTTTGTTTAGATGGGGCTTTTTTCTCCCCCCTCACTTGTATGGGTGTGTTTGTAGCACATGTTGGGTATGAACATTTGGCTTTGCTTGTGGATGCTTAGATGATGATCTAGGTTTTGGATGGATGTCTTGGTTATAGATATTCTTAGTATGGTGGTTTTCTCAGTTTCTAGTTTTTTGTAGGCTGTAGCAGTGGTGAGCTATGTGTGTGGGCAGATTCCCTAACTCCTGTTGATGTGGGAGGATGGAGGTCTTTGAAATCCTTTCTCTTTTCCCAGCCCTGTGGTTTTCTTAGCAGTGTGAATTATATTGGCACAGTCAGTTTAATCTCTTGAAACATTAGTTGGTGCTTGTGGGTAAGAATCAACCATATCCTATATAATTGAGTCAGAAAATGTTGTAGAGGGCTGTACAAATTGATCTCCCTGCCAGTAGGTGGCCCTTGCCAGAAAGTACTAGGTGAAGTATTGTTTTGGGGACCTGGAACTGGCTCTAGCCCCTTAAGAGAAGCACTCAAATGCCTCAGGCTTGGGTGTGGCCCTGGAACTTCCAGGTGAGCCTTATTCTCCACCAGAGCAGAAGTGGGTGGGGGAGTGATGCTGGGTGGGGCTGGATTGGTGAACCTGCTCTCAGGCTCCAAAAAAGCTGGTAAGGTTGCTGTCTTGGTAACAAAGGTCTGTTTCTAGGCTGTTGGGGAAAGCTACCAGGGAGAGTGGGACCCACACTGCTCTCTTTTCAATTCTGTCCATGTAGGCTTTCTTGCATTCTGAGATTAGTTTCCAAGCAACACAATTGAATCCTGGGGATATGGGATATGGCCTGAGGGCCTGGCCCCAGGTCCCTGAAGTTTAGTCCCTCACCATGCCAGGGAGAAGCATGCTGGTCCCTACTTGCCTAAGTGGTACTCAAAGCAGGTTTGATGTCCCTCTGCTTCAGGGCATGCTCTGCTCTGAAAGAGAAGCTGAGGAAGCAGCACTGGGGAGGGCTAGTTAGAAGGGAGTTTACTGTCTGCGCACCCCTTAGTCAACTGCAGGTTTGTAAGAGGAAAGATTTGAGCGTCACTCTGTGTGGAAGCCTTAGCTGGTGGATGCACCAAAAGAGGAGAAGCAGCTGCTTCTGTAAGCCCCAACTCATCATCTCGCTTGGCAGCAGTGGGCAAGAGAGGGGTAGGGGAAGAAAAGAATCTGAATGGAGGAAAGCTAGCACTCTTGTTCTCTCTGTACCTCTCACTGGAAGGCAGCCCACCTGGAATGTCCAGGCTCTGGGGTCACACAGATCCCCTTCTTCCCACCAGCTCCTGTGGCTCCCAGTCTGGGCTGGAGTTGGGAAATGTTTGTGGGGGAATGAGTGAGATAGAATCTGAAGGTCTGAAGCTCCCTGGGGAGGACAAAGGTGCCTGGTCGGTGGAGAAGCAATATAGTGCCTGCCATGTGAGCTCGGGTCTGCAGTGATGGGAAGTAAGACCAAGGGGGCTGGCAACTTGGTGCTTTGTCCTGAAGAAGCTCCCAGTTCACTGGCGGCAGCAACTTGTGGGCTCATGAGGGTAGCTCAGGAGCCTGCTGACTGCCGGAGATGTGAGGGAGGGAGAAAGAACTCCACACTACCTCCCCTTTTGCGAGACTCAAACACTTTCAGGGGTTGATCCCTGCTGATATCT
Organism: Lepilemur ruficaudatus; assembly: GCA_963574885.1. Classification (NCBI taxonomy): domain Eukaryota; kingdom Metazoa; phylum Chordata; class Mammalia; order Primates; family Lepilemuridae; genus Lepilemur; species Lepilemur ruficaudatus. Next base: position 11,255 of record CAUYRT010017721.1, read on the forward strand.
TGCTCCTTCTTGTTCTGCTCTGCAACTTCTTTCAGTGGAATCTCTGGTAGGTTATGGCACTTTTCCCTTAGAATTACACTTACTCTATTTGTGTTTCTTTTTCATCTAACACTTTTCCTTATTTCTGAGACAATCTGGCAGCTGATGTCTCTGGTCAGCCATCTTGTCTCAAGGAAGACAGAAATGTCAAATTCTAAAGAAATGTTGTCGGTATGGGGCCAAGAAGTATAATTTTTTTGCTTTATTTATTGAGATATCTGGGGCCCTGAAAAAAAAAAGAAGAAAGATTAAAAAGTTTGGTGACAATACTTTACAAAATTTAGCTGGGGGAATTTGTGCTTTTATTACTTGTAGCCTTATTCCTGGAACTGAGTTATTTATGTGATGCTAAGACATTTGGATTAAAAAAATACATGTATGTTATCAGCTCAATGTTTTCTTAAATCATGTCAAACATGTGGATGTTTAATGAAATCTAACAGTTAACATAAAATGACTGATTTTTTTTATCCTTTTTTCAGCAAGTTTTGGTATCATGAAAAGAGAATATAATGATTTTATTTTAAATAATGTTAAATATAGCCAAAATATATCAAACTGTCAAAATTTTGTACTTCTCCAAAGTATTGATTTTGTGGGCTTTGTTTTGTAAACTCCTATATCTTATTTATAGGCTATAAAATATTTTCAAAAGAACAAAGGTGAACATACTCCTAAGGCTTATTTTTCACCCACTTAAAAACAAACACAAACCCACACTTAGTGATATTTTTCATTCTTCTTCCTTTGACTGACCTTGACTCATCATTCCTGAGAATTAATGGAACTTAGCGAGCTGAACTTTGCTTAGTTCGCATTTCACATTTCTCTACCTTGGGTTTCTTGACAAACTCAGAAGTTATATAATTTATTTACGAAGAATAAAATGATCTCACACAGCATACATAACTACATGTTGAAAAACAAAAGAGCCTAGAAAAAGAATAAAATATATAATAAATTACACGGATTAATGACAGTGAAGGATTTCTGACCTATGTAGGACTAAGGCTTTCATTCAGGAAGAGGAGGCCAGTTGGTATGATTTAAGGCTGCCAAAGTCTCTCCCAACTCCTACTCCCCCTTTCCCCTTAGAATAACGGAGCTGGAAATTGACCTTAAAGAGCTAATTCAGCTTCCTTAATTTTCCAATTAAAATCATTAGGCCCCACCCTGGAAAAATTGTCTTCCATGAAACTGGTCCCTGGTGCCAAAAAGGTTGGGGGCCACTGACCTAGGTACAACAGGTTATACCATATAGCCTAGGTGTGCAGTGTGTAGTGGGCTGTACCAACTAGGTTTGTCAGTAGACCCTATGATGTTCACACAGTGAAGAAATCAGTTAACAGCACATTTCTCCAACTAATGCACTAAATCTGAGAGCAAAACATAGGAGACTAATATGTATTAAATATCCATAAGTATTTAATGTATACCTGTGTGTGTAAAGAATACATTTTATATTTATATATTTATATTTATAATACATTTTATATGTATTATATGTATTATGTGATACATATCTATATCATGCACACAATATTTAATTTTCCTGATAGTTCTACCAGTTAAAGATCTTTTTTCTCTCCATCGACAGAAGAGGAAACAGAGAATTAGGAAAAAATTAACTTGCTCAACTTTTGTCAGCATTCATGGCATAAAGCATGATGACGTGACCTGCACTATTCACTAAGAGTGAATAAAATGCTATCCTAAAAAAAAATGATTGCACTATGAGGTGGAAGATGCATCAGTCACGCTGTTCACAGTCACTTGAGGAGCCTGTGCCATACCCCTGAGCCATAAAAGAGGAACTGCAATCAGTACACTAGTGATTCTGATTCAGGATGATGTGTGTGAGAGCTTATATTTTGTTAACAGTTTTTATTGACTCTTTAGAACCCCTTCTGTTGCAGTCTGAGAAAACAAGTATTCCATTAGATAATGGATGATACAAAGAAGCAGAGGAAATGGCGATTCATTGTTGTGTTGGAAAGAAAGTGTTGAAAAAACCACCATACTGATACGTGTATTTCATAGAGGCATAAGAGTCGACTGAAAGAGCTCCCAAAAGTCACACCTAGAACTATCTGAGCAACAAAACAAGTAAAGTAGTATTGGATTATAAACCAATACGTAAAATAAATACCCATAAAATAAAACCAATACATAAAATAAATGTTTCCTCTTCTGTCGATGGAGAGAAAAAAGATCTTTAACTCGTAGAACTATCAGGAAAATTAAATATTGTGTGCATGATATAGATATGTATCACATAATACATATAATACACATAAAAATATAAAATGTATTTATTTATTTTATGTATTGGTTTATAATCCAATACTGATATAAATTATTGACTACATAAATAAACAGAGAAGATAGACAAGTCTCCTATGAGAATTATTTCAATTAACTTATTTAGATAGTCTAGTCTCAAGGAAGTTCTCAAGAGTAGCGCTTTCTAGTCTTAAGCATGGCCTGCTCAAGTGACTTTCTTCCAAAGCATACGGTATTAAAACAGGGACAAATAAACAACTTTACAGTGGATAACTGACAATCTCTACCTCATCCAAGTGATCAAGGTCAGTAATATGTCACGTTCATATCCCTAATATGATGTAATGACAGTGACACTTAACTTCTGCAGTCTTTCTCCCATAACTCTAGTCTAATCATGAGAAAAACATCAGGCAAATTCCATTAAAGGGACATCCTACAAAACATCTGATTGTAGCCTTCAAAATTGTCAAGGTCATCAAAAACAAGGAAATTCTGAGAAAAAGGTCCCTTCCAAGAGAAAACCTAGGGAGTCATGACAACTAAATATAATGTGGTATTCTGGATGGGATCCTGAGACAGAAAAAGGACAATAGGGAAAACTAAGGAAATCTGAAAAAAGTATTGGCTTTAGTTAATAATAATGTATCAATATAATTTCATTAATTATGACAAATGTAACATACTAATGTAAGATGTTCATCATTGGGGAAACTGTGCTTTGGGTACTATCTTTACAACTTTTATGAAAATCTAAAATTATTCTAAAATGTAAAGTGAGTTATTTTTAAAAAATGTATACATGAAAATGTCTATGGTATAATAGAAAAACAAATGGGACAACAATTATATATCTGGTATGATAACAATCTAAAAACAAAAGCACATTTTAGGGGGCATAAAGGAACACAACAGAATAGCTGTGTTTAGGTGGTATGACTATGGTGATTTTTTTCCCTACATTTATCTGTTTGTCAATTTTCTTTAATGATGTGTATTGATTTTATAACAAAAAGAAAAGAAAGGCAAGGAGATGTTTTGTAGATCAAAGAACTAAGAGGTGCATTTGTTGTAGATGCAAGGATGTACAGAGCAGAGACCTGGCAGTGTTCCTTTGATAAAACATGGTTAAAGGAACATTTCAACACTGGCGAAGTCATCAAAATAAAATCAAAGCAAGAATAAAATCAAAGCACAGTTATATTTGCAGCTAATGCCTATATTTAATAGTTACCTTACAGAATAATCTTCAGTTTTTGAGACAGACAGTTTAAGGCTTATGTAAGAATTCTCTTTATAAGTATCCTTCTCCACCTAAATTACACCTGTGTGGAAAGTGTGTGTGAACTCATCCTGGGCACCACATTGAGTGGTAGCTGCTATGAGTTTCCAAAGCAAAATGCTATCTTTCTTTATATCTTAATATATTTATGTAAAATTTTAAGAATATAATATAGTTTATTTTAAAATGTGTGTTCATGTTCCTTATCTTCTGTTGCTTACATATCTGCAGATATGTGCATAGTAGTTGTAAATGAGACTCCTCTTTAACAATAGTAGCCATTGTATTTATAAAGTCATCTGATTGCCCCATATCTCTGACAGTAGACTATATGATATTGCATTTCTTATAAATCTTACAAATCTTATGTGTCACATAAATAAGGAAATCTTGGAAGCATAATATTTTTTCCTATAGAGTTTCATTATAAGCTATAAAGATATTCATTGAAAACCATAAAACTATGTTCCTTCTATTTAGTTAGATCCTTGTGTAAATATGAGAATGTATGCCCCAAGTACTGTACCCTAAATAAACATCAGAAAGTTAACATAAGTAATCAAAGGCAGCTTGAATGATTACAGTGAGCTCAAATTTTTTTAATTGCTGGAAATTAATTGATGACTAAGGTGCATGGATAGTCAAGGCATGAATTGACTCATATTTAGATCTAATGTTGAATGGAAGCTACCAAATTCATCTTTGCTAGATTTCATGCCTTTTTACAAATTGAATATCCAAGATCTCTTAGCTGAAGTTTACCAAAGGCTTTAGAAGCTCGTGTGTACTTTTTGAATTAATATGTGATTATTTCCATTAAAATCACTTCGACATAATTATTTTAAACAATTTTTTCCTGGCCAAATGTATTTTATCACCCAGTGTATTGCCTTAATAATCTAATAATGAGCATTATCCTTGCTGCAATCAACAAGACTGTGTAGTGTGCTCTTTTTAATCAAAGATGTTGCAAATGAGAAAATTAGATATCAAGTAAGAAAATGGATTGTTTTCATTATAAAGCTAGTATCAGCACTAATTATATTGTGTATATATAACTACATATCAAAGCATAGAAATAAACATCATGAAACTCAGCAATAACTAACTGACCTTGCAGTGTCTTTCTCAGCAGTCCAACTATGACCTTCCAGATTACACTCCTGAACCTGCAGCATGCCTCTGACTGCCAAATAAGTGCATGTAATGAAAACAGTTGCTGGGTTGCCATAAATTGTTCCCTGGCCAGAGATGACAACCTCTTAAAGGGACTGAAAGCTTTAATGGAAATGATTCTGTTTACTTGTAGGAAGCAAGATTTCTTGCTTGAAGAGACTAATCAATTCTTTCATTTGATAGAAGCTTTAATTGAAGACAACATCCAGAGGTGAAAATATTGTTCAACTAGCTGCTTCTCTTGCCATTCTGTCATATTAATTGGGATTATCCTAATATTTTCATTGTTGAATTCACTTGACAGAATCACTAAATTACATTAAAGTTACTTAAGCATGAATTTTGTGAAAGGCAATCTTTTTAAATTTGAGCAGTATGTAGGAAACCTGAGACTGATATATTAGAGTGATAATTTCACAATTCTCTAACAGGGCAATATAATAACAACTTCCATCTACCAATGAGGTGTGAAACTCACCTCATACTCATATCAGGAATACGGTTAATTTATTTTGAAGCAAAGATTTACTCTGAAGGTAACATGGCATATTTATTAATCATTTTCTTCTATGTTTTCTTGTCTCCAATGAAAGGGAGTGTGGTATTTTTATTTTTTTGTGCGTGTCCAATTGTATAATTAGCAGCATCTATTAGTCAGTAGGTTACTAATGAACAAAGTTTCAAGATTATTAAAAAAACAAAAGCAATATTGAGGGAAAGAGCCTCTATAAATCATACATCACACCATTCAATTACTCTATTAGATACTGTTTCTAGAACTTTAAACTGTCTCTGGAATCTTCTCCTAGTAAGGCTGCCATACTCTTGAGCTCTAGGGAAGGATAACTGGACCGTGTTCCTCCTATCGGGTGTCTAACATCTAGGTGTGATGCACTCTGTCACTTACCTTCTACCCACACACACAAGAAAGAAACTTGGGAGTCATGGAGGAATCTTCTTGTGCTTTTGTAAGCAAGTCCTGAATCATTTATCTCTGAAATATTTTTCAAACATGTCGTGTATTTTCTCTGTTCTCAGCTATCCCTACCTTCTTCACAGCGCCATTGAGTGACCTACTTAAAATTTACCTATGTTGTAGCACCATTTTGAAACTCCATAATTATTTTCCATATGGTGCCCATAAATATAATGTGAGCTTCCTAGTATGGCCTATAATGGTCTCTAGCATCTGACTTCTGTCTTCCTCTCTCTCTCTCCTTCATCCTGTAGCCTTCCCTACCGAACTAACTCTTCATTTAGCAGTTGAACATATGACTTTCTCTTGCTTTTCTTTGTGCTTCCTCCAGATTCTCTGATCTGCTGAAAATATCCCACATAACCTACAACAACCTTCAGGTATACTTCTTCCTTTCAAGGCAGTCTACCTTAGACCCTTGCCTTTCTCTGAATCGTTTACTTTTCCTATGATATAATGTATCTGGTATTTTCTTCTTACATTACGGTATAATGTATTTCGTATTTGCCCTTATTACACAGTGATGTTTGTTTCCCTCACCAATAAGTTTCTTAAAATGAGGACTACGTCTTATTCATCTTTGTAATCTCAGTACTTAGCACAGCACCTGACACATAATAGATGCTCATTAAATGGCACTGAATGGTGGGATGCATTTCCACTGTAGAATAATATTTTTTGATCTATGCCTTTTGGTTAAAAATCTTTTTTCAGGTTGACCAGATAAACTTCTCTTACTTAATCACAAACTTTTCCCAAGTTGGTTAGCATTCTTAAGACCACTCTGGATGCTAATTATATAAGAATAGTGAAGTCAGGGATAACTCAGCCAGGAAAGATGCTGAAACACATGACAAATTTTCCCTAGCTGAAGCACCAGTATTCCTGCGGCCCAGAGGCTGAAAATCCAATGTAGCAGAACCAGGTGCTTCTGCCACTGTGATTCCCAAAAGATCTGATCTCCACATCTCACACCACTGAGGGTTAAACCTGGCTGACAGAACACTAGATTACACAGATGAACTCAGGCTGAGGAGAGTCTGGAAAATGTCATTTTACCTTTCTAGTCTCTGCATTATGTGAACACAAGTTAGAAGATGGAAGGTGTTCGGTGAGCCAATTACACAATATCTGCTCGCTCTCATTTTTTTGAGACAATAGAAATCAACTAATTAAATGCCTATAACTGTTTCCTCTGGGATCTAGTGAGTAAAAAGAACAAGGACAGGATTCTGAGAATTCTGGGGTAATGTTTTTACAATGTTTTCTGCCAGCCCATGATGTTGGTTTCTGAGGGAAACTAAAAGCTTCATCTTTATTCACTTCCCAATCATTTACCCACATTACTCCATCCACCAGATTAGGAAGTGTTTATGCAGACAGATCGACTCTGAGAATGCAGGTGGGCATGGAGTGGGTATCATCTCTCTCTGGGTTCCAGAGCTTCAGGACTTCTTTGCTAGATGAGTGTGAATCATCAGCATCATCTCATGCTCAAGAAAGTGATTTGAGCTCTTCTGTGGAATTCAGGGAGAAGCCACCTCTTGGAACTCCCCCTCAAGGCAGTCTGGGACTCTTCGTTCATCTCTTCCTCAAACCTTGTGGTAAAACGGCTCTGGCGCTGCTTATCCTTGTGAGTGGCCCTCTGCTTGTCAGGCTTGGAGAGTTGCACTCGGCAAGGATTATAGGAACACTTAAAAAGAAACACTCTCCTTTTAGGATCTCTGATCTTCAGGACATTTTCCTGTCCTTCATTTTCTTTTTTTCCTCAGTCGATACTATATTGGTAAGAAACAGTGGTCTTTCTTACAGGAAAAAGAGGTCACTTAGGATTTCTGTTAGCTTAGGGAAAGAGACTTCCATGACCTAGGATAGTGCATGTGGGGAAAACCACACAATATTAAAGACTGCTTTTACCTGGATGGGTCCCCTGCACATAGATTTTTGTTGCAGAAGATGGTTAAAACCATTGTAGGTGATTACACAAGGACGTGAATTTCAGTGGTTTGGACTCTGCTTCTTTGGCCAAACAGTATCTCTTATGAACACACTATATATACACATAAACACACATTATGTTATATATAATATATAGCATATTTTATATACCATATATATGATTTCCTAATCATATTACCCGTTAAGATGCATAAAAATGGAAAAAAAAGATGAATCAGCTAAAATAGAATAACTTCGATTTGTTAGTACACATTTGAAAGTATATCTGCACTTGTTATTTACACACAGAGTTGTCTGAGGAAGTTTAGGGGCTATCACAGAGTTTTTGTTTAAATGCGTCTTATCATAAATCACATTCAAGTGCTTGTGAAGTCAAATAGCAGTTATTGCCTGTGGACTTCATTTGGTAATTAAACATATGTAATCTGATCTCTCTCACATTGGTTGTTGTCTTGAACTATTATTTAAATATTTTATTAATGTTTAATTTTTCATCTGTTTTTCTATATTATTTTTGTAAGCAGATTATGATTCTCTAAGAACAGGGACAGAATATTTACCAATGAGTTTTTTTATAGCATGTATTACTTCCATGCTATTAGATTAAATCATGATGCGGCAGGAAATGTTAGGTCTCCCAGGGGGACTTTAATAAATCTTTTACTTCAGATTTTTTAATTTTTCTGCAAGATAACAGGTGAAATTTTTATGTGCATTGAAACATTGGAATATTATATATCAAACTGTTAACACTGGCTAATTCTGGATGGAACATTTATGGATAGTCATAATTATTTATTTGTACTTCTCTGCATTTTTCAAATTTATACACTTATGTATTAATTTTGATATTATAAAAGGTATGTTATAGTAATTTTTTAAATAGACATGATCATCATGACTGTACCAGTTGGCTTACAAAGGGAACTTTATCAAATTAGTCTCTGCCTTTCAAGAGTATTATATTCATTGCTTTATTTAACTTTCTGCTTGTTTTTTTCTGCAGTCTGGGTGATTATGCTCATTTAAGGGTAGATACAGAATTTAGCATTGTTATGTAACAGACCACTTGACATTAATGTCTTGAAATTAATGAAGAAAACTAAAAATTTTCACCTCAAAATATTCTTCTTTGACATATTTTAAGATGGCTACTCAGAAAGGCTGGAAATAAAATAAAAGCTGAAAAGCTGTCTTTTGTGGGAGAGATTTGCATCTGTAGAGAAAAATCTGTGTGGATGGAGCCAGGCTGTCTCTGAGGCCTTATTTCATCTAGGAAAAACTAACTGAGAATCTGACATATTTAAAAGTCTGAAAGAAACGCTTCCCATTTACTCTCTGAGGGCCGCTACCTGCGTGGTTTCTTGCCATCATAACCTGTTTTTGGCCGTGCTCCAAGCCCCCATTCTTTCTTTCTATTACCTCCGGAAGGTAAGCTTCTGTACGCCTTTGGGGGGGGGGGAGGGGGTGGTTATCACTCTGTTGTTCTCCCCCATGCACATTAATAAATGTGTGGCCTCCTCTCTGAGAAAGAAGAGAAAGTTTTTTATCTGAGGAATGTGAGCCCCTTTAAATGATCAGGTCCAGAGAGGTATTTAAAATGCGATAGCAGTCACTCTTCACCACTTCCCCCACACACCCTACAGCTAAATAATCCCCCCTCGAAGCCACTAGCTATGTGCATTCTGGACTAAGGCCAAGTTGCTATAAAATGCCGTACGCTAGACATCGTAACTCATACCCTATAGTTCAACAATGTGTAGTCATCACTAACCGTTCTCTCTGTAAACCAGTGAAAATTCTTGCCAAACATCCTTTTATCAGCCCCACTCCTTGTTCCCTTTTGCCTTTAAAAACCTGCTTGTAACAAACGCTTAACTAAGCCCTCCCCAAGCCACTTGGAAGTATGTCCCCAGCGGCTGTCCTCACTTTAGCACAAGTAAACTCTTTAAAATTATGTTTTTGTGTCTCAGCTTCTTCCTTTAGGTCAACATCTTTTATGAATCTGCCTTTTATGAGTTGATTTTTCAGCACACTTTCAAAGGGTGAAGGGGAAATTTTCTCTTGGCTCCTACATTAACAACCTAATTAGACTTGGCTTATTTTCTACCTCACTGAGAACATTTTCAAAATCCTTTTCAGTATTTCAGTGAGATAATATTTATATGCAGAGTCATTATCTAAAACCCTACCATCTATTCTGTTATGGTCTGTTTATATATAGATATATACATACACACACACACACACACACAAATATGACTGATTTAATAATTTTTATTTGTTGTATTCCCACAAAAAGAAAATAACTTCTGGAATAGTAAAGGGAACTTAGTCTTTCTTCTTTACCTCTTCACAATTTTCTTTCCTTCAGTCTTTGTACTAGTTGTACAGGGGAGTGATTTTGAGTATTCCCTGAAATAGGTATAGTGAAAGATATGATAACATGGTCTCCTAGCATTGAGGAGCTTGTAATCTTTTATGGGCAAACATATCCATAAAATATTTAGAAGAAAATGTCATATGAGTATACAATAAAATTTTATATTATCAGCATAAACTATACAAGCTAAGAATATATAAGAATAGAAATCACAGAAAGGAGAGAAAAGACAGGAACAGATTTCTTCAACGAGGCAAGACAGATTTATCACTGAAGGCTATTTAGGCTTTAATTGGTTAGAGAGGAGGCAGGCTAGACAGCAATCCTGGCCAGTAAGTACATTCGTTATTTCACTGACTTCTATTGATTCTTTTCTGTTTATCTTTTCTTCTACTTAAATAATGACTTACCTGTGACTTTATTAAAAAGATTCTGAATTCTTTCCATCAATTGACAAATGTTTACAACTTGTTTTCTCTTCATCTCAACATTTAAAAAATATTTTCTTAATCTTTGTCTAATCTTACTGGTCTCAAAAGAAGAGATTTTGCCTTTTCAATGTTAACATCTATAAGGTGATTTAAATTCCGTTTCCTTCTCTTTTTTCCTCCAGAAATGCAACCTTCTTTCCATCTCTTTACTTGCACGTTATTAATATCTTTCCTTTCACGGAGCTTCTCTAATAAGGTACATACTTTGTGTTCTTCTATTATGACACTAGTGACATTTCTCCATGCATTTGAGCGTATGAGTATTTGTCTTATCTCTTCTACTAGAGTGTTGTTTCCTTTAGAATCAGGGCTATATTTAATTTATCCTTTAACATCAATAGCCTTGCATGTGGTACCTACTATGTAAATATTTGTTAAATGCATGAAAATCTGTACATTTGTTTTTTCTAGGTTTTTTTTTGTTTTTGTTGTTGTTGTTGTTGATTGCTTTATCTCTTGGCAATTTAAACAATTTTGCATATGTAACTCTTTCTATTACAAACAGGGCAAATGAGACTCAGAACAGTTCAGTAATTTGCTTAAGAGCAAACAGCTAGTAAGTGACCATGAAGGAATGCAAATTCAGATTTCTCCTTAAATCTATAGCCTATTTTAAATCATTATATGGATTTATTCCTGTCTCTCTGATATCTAATCTCAGCTCTGATATCTGTTGAGCAAAAAATTGCCCACTTGGATACCCCAACCTTCTTTAATCATAGCCCTCAAGGATAGATAATACAGATACTACTGATATATCAGCGGTCATTTTTCCAACTGCTCCTAGAGGGTGACAATTGTCATGGAAGCCATATATATTTTTTCTTTGCCTCTTGCTTGAGATTTTATTTTTTATTTTAGGTAACTGAGGAGGGGTTAGAGGGTTTGGGGAGGATGGCAAAAGTGGATATTTTGTCTGTTCTTTGTTATTCTTGGTGTACTTGATGTCCCTTTTTGTGGGGTACAGACCAAAAGTAGAATAGTTTAGGATAGAACTTGTGCAAGCTTGGATACAAGCAAAGCAGCTTAGTGTCCTGGTGACAAAGTGTGGCAAAAGCTAAGAAGTCGGCCCTTTTCCCATCCACTCCTTCTCTCTCAGCATAGTTACTTTAGGGGCATCAGGAAACAAAGCCTGACAAGGACAGGGATGTTCCCATCGTGACCCTATTAAGTGTAATCGTGGTGTTCAATTCTGGAGCCAAAAGCTTTTAAAGAAACACAGTTCAGAGAGGTTAAAGATAATTAAACAGGAATGCCCAAATTAAAGAAAATGCCATTTGTAAGCCTGTCCTTTTTTTTCCTTCCCCATCTTTTGACACACCCACACTCTGCAGACCATCTTGGTCACCAAACAACCTCACAAAACTCTCTTTCTAGCACTCTTCTCCAGTGCCCCAACTCTCTGCTTACCCCCAGACACCCACCTCTTGCTCTTTTGTAGATTGATTTAATCTGCTCTGGGCTGAGCCTTCCCTTTCCTTCTTCCAACCCGTACCATCTTTTTCATCTACTCACTGATTGTGCTTGGATAAAATGTCCATAACATTTAGACTCAGACCGAATGTATCTCTTGAGAAAGAGGAGGGGTGGCTGATTGAGCTTGAAATGCCTAGTTTCTCTTTGGCTAGTTAGGGGAGAACACAGTTTCTGAGCATGTTAGCATGCTATATATCATCATTCTTGGAAAAGCAAGGATAGTGATGAAATATTTAAAAAGCTTTTTAAACTGTGATCATGGAAAAACGAGGCCAGGGCAAGAAAGAAGGAACTATGTTGACATTTGCAGCCCACTGTAGATACGTTGATGTGCAGTGATATTTCAGACCAGAGCTCTATTTAAGGTGGGCAAGCCAGGAAGTGGCTTGGAGCATTTATTTACAAGAAGCACGAAATATCATTGAAATGAATCAGAAATGACACCAGTTCTTATATCCATATGTAACTCCTTACATCACTGTTGAAATGTAAAGTGGTTCTTTCCTTCCTATAGTAGATGATGCCCTTAAGTAGAACTTTAAAAAGCAAATAAAATGTTTCTGGCTGGCCATATTTTACTGTATAGTTGTTGAACCAATACTTAAAAGAGCATCAGTTTGAAGGAGCTCTAAATTACCTTCCTGCCTGAGGTACTTATATCACTTTCTAGTCTTTTTGAAACTCTTTTTTAGTCCCAGAAATAAATGGAGTAATTTTGATTCAGGCAGTCAGGGAACAAGGACAAAAGTCCTACTATTAAACATGTAATTGCTATCTCACCAGGCAGAACATATAGAAAAAATGAATAAATGAAAAAAGACATTAAATGAAGAAACATTAAATTATTATTTAAACAGTAAAATTAAGGACACATGATATTAAATAATAAACCTTTGGCAAGATTTATTGGAACTGTGCATCCTGTAATTTTTAAAATGACAGACCTGATAGAGATGTGTTAACTCCTTTCTTAAAAGGGAAAAGAGGAGAGGAAGTTCAAGGTCATTTAGCCATACATACCTTTGTCAAGTGTCTGCTTATTTGATTTCTTTTTGTTTTATGTATAAGTTTTATTTTTAACAAAGAAATATATGCACATAGTTCAGAAACTCAAATGTCACTGTCAGGCTTGTAACAAATTCAGTAATCTCTTGTTCACATCTCTCCATTCCCACATACACGAACAGTTGTGTGTGTGTGTGTGTATGTGTGATTTTAATTATATGCTTATATTAGTTCTTGATTTTTTTCAAGTCTTGACATTATTGTGGACTTCCTATTGCTACAGCTGATGATTTTTCTCCCTTGGGCCACTTGTTCCACCCACACACACTTTCTTTTCCCCATCCTCTTCATATGGTTATATAGATTGGTTTAGATCAATGCTCAGTTATTACATCATTCTGACTTTGTAAATATTGTTCTCAATTGAGCCACATAAAAAGCAGCGATTATATTTTTTTCCTACGATGTTCTATGTTTTCTAAAGTTAATAATTGTTACGTGTGTTTGTGTGCTTGGTTTTCGTTTCTATTGCTAATTTATCCCTAATATTTTACATGTAACTGTAAAACTTATCTCAGAATATTAAACAATTCAAAAAGGGTATTTCTATATTTTTCTTAATGATTATGGCAGAGAGGCTGCATTAACAAACCCAATTTTCCGCATCCCCCTGTATCTATGCCCTTTGATAGTAATCGCCCACACTAAGTCTGGGCTTGTATGACTTGAACTGGGAACAAAGCACACCTGATACAAGAAACAGCTTAAATGAGTGCTTGTGCATTTCTACTTCCCCTCATAAGAATATGACTGGGTTAGTTGCCGTTGAGAAGTGAGATAAATATAAAGAAGATCTGAATTGTCCCTGCAAGAACATTATCGTGTAATCAGACTCCAGCCAGCGCGCCGCTGACTGCATAGATGAACAAGTGTAGCCAAGGTCAGTGTAGCCCAATCCAGATACACAGAACTGCTCAGCTGGTCTATAAATACATGAGATATAATTTTTTTTAAGTAGCCAATTTTGGAGAGGCTTTTAGTCAATAATATTCAATCAATACAGAGATATTCCTTTTTGAGCCTTCAGTTGTGCTCTTATTTTGACTAGTAATCCTTTAAACATTCTGTATAACTACTATCCCTATTATCCTAGGATATTCTTTTACAATCTCAGGAATTCCCTTGACCTATCTTTTATGTACTTTGGAGACTTTTTTCCCTGGGTCCTTATACATCATATTTTTGGTTTCCTCCATTTTACTACAACACATCCTCTAGTCGCATCTTAAGAAAACATTTTTATGTTGACACAGAGGTCAATTTTCTGAGACTTATCAAGTGTGAAAATATTTTCTTTCTTTTATACTTAATTCATACCTTGATCAAGCAAAAAACTATAGGTTAAAAATCATTCCTAAGAATTTTGAATATACTTCTCTTCTTCTAACTTCTAATGTCATTATCAAGAAATGTGAAGACATCCTGATTTCTAGTCTTTATGTTTTTCTACATTTCTGAAAAATTTTTAGCACTTATCTTTATTTAAAATTCAGAAATTTCATGATACATGCTTTGATATGAGTTTTATTTACTGTGTGAAGCACTTAAGTGGTTGTTATTATCTGGGAGATGATAATTTTTAAATCCAGTATTTTTATTTTTAACATTACTCCTTTAATAATTTTCCTTACTCTGTTTTCTCCTGCTGTAACCCCCAGTTTTAATATGTTAGATGTTCTGGATTGATTCTCCCCCCCCCAATTTTCCATCTTTTTATTTTATTTTCTGAAAGAATTTTCAATATTCTGTTTCAACCACCCCATTGTATTGAAAAATATTTCTGCTATATTATTTTTAATTTCTAAGAGCTCTATTTTTCTCTGAATTTTCTTATAAAATACTCTGCTCTTAATGGACGTATGTCTTCTTTTAGCTCTCTGAAGATATTAAAACTATTAAAAATATTCTTTCTCTTTTTTTATCCATTGTCTTTTTTCTCTGGATTCCCTTCATTTCTTTTTATTTTTTAAGCATCCATGTTTCCTGTTGGAGGCACTCCTTAACTTCTTGATAATGCTGCAGTATTCATTTATATTTAGATCCACATAGTAAACAGCAGTTAGAAAATACTGAATATATGAGTAGATCTCGGTGATTGAGGCTTTCCTAAAAGATGATAGAGCCAGAAGCAGGCTGACATTGATGTTCCACAGCTGTTAGTATCTGTATGACTTTCTCTTGGGTTGGTTATTTTCCCCGGAGAAAACTCCTTTAAGCATGTGAGTGGACATTATAAATCCGGTGAGTAGTGCTTTGGAGTGAGCAAGATAGTGGGGTTGAGAGTCTCAGGATTTCTTAATAGTACCCATGTTTTCACTTGATCCTGTAGTATTAGTAGATTCTCATCCTGTCCCTAGGTCTCCTGGCCACCACTCCAAGGGCCTCAAGAAGATAATCTGAGGTATAACTCCTTATAATCCTGTGCAATCACATCACATATTTTGGGATTGTTTGTTCCACTCTTCAAAGATTTCGTCATGCCTGCAGTCCCCTGGCCTTCCATGGTTCCATGCAGGTAATCTAACTGATTCTCACTAGTCCCCACTGTTAGTTTTCTCTGACATGGTTAGTCAGTTACCATTTGCTTTCCAACTGCTTTTCAACTTTCAAAATATTGCAGATATCCCATACTTGCCAATACCTTTTTCCTTCCTTTGTCCCTCTGGGTCTATACTATTGTTTTTAATATATTACCATCATTTTTGTAGCATTTGTGGAGGGGCCCATGTTTTTATTATGTTATATTTAATTTTTAAAAACCTGAGTTCATGATTTTACACTTCAAATATATGTAAGTATTCATGTAATTATGTCATAATCCCTATTACTACAGCTAAACAAAATCAGACTAAAAATGCTTTTAAATGTTTCTTAAAAATAGCACAGACCTTAGGAATAGCAGTAATTATTAATTTGAAAGAAGAGAAAAATATTAAATGTTACTTAAATGATGTACTTTTGTAAGTCGTAGGAGCTAAATAGTTAGATAAATACTTCATTTGACCTTAAAAAATATATATGTTTAAAATAGATTAAGGTGGATTAATTCTAGGAAAACAAATGTAAAAAAAATTACCTGTTAAATGAGGTCAAACCTGCCCTCTAGAAAGTAAATACGTTAGCGTGATCTGCATGTATTTTGTCCTAATAAATTTAGGAGTGGTGACTATTTTAACCTACTATTATCTCTGTAAATAATGTTTTCTCAGAACCTAAATTAATGAGGTAAGGCTTGGTGATCTGCTCATTAACATTCTAAAAATAGAGCAAGTGATAAATGTGGTGTCAGAATTTCCAGGCAAGGAGAGAACCTATAGAGCTAACAGTGATCAATGCCCAATTCCAATGTCATGACACTCCATATTCATTTAGTGAACCTCTTATCTGTTAATTACTACCTTTCCCTGAATTAAGATTATTATACTTGCTGTGAAAAACCTGTCACAATATTGACTTTATGATTATTTGTCATTTGCTGAATTTCTTGGGTGACCTGACATGGACTCCAGTGTTCAAAACTATGAAGAGCTTCTGTTATAAATTCAACAATAAAGGGAATAACCTTCTCAGTAAAAATTTACTATTAAGGAATATCTTAAGAAACACATTAATTTTTTTGGAGGAATCAATACAGTATAATATTGGTGCCAGTGAATTTTGTTCCAATGCTGTCTCTTATGAGTTCTGTGATCTTATTAAAATTTCATGCTGCAAAACGTACCTCTTTTGAATTCCTGTATTGTGCAAGTAGGTGCTGTGAAGTTACATTAGTCATCAGCCAGACTGAGGCTTGAATACCAAGTTTACCATGTATTAGGTATATTGCCTTAGGAGAGTCAATCACTCTGAGACTCTGTGTATTCATTCCTAAAATGGGATAATGCCATCTACCTCCTAAAGAATGGAATCTGCACATAAGACTGGCTTAGCTGTGCATATGAAATGCAGTGCCCAGTGTCGGGTGTGGGGACCAGATGTCAGGTTCGTGTCCCCTGGTTCTTGGTTCCCAGTACCAAGGAATGGTTACTGGTACTGAGTCGATAAAGCAAATGAGCAGACCAAGCAGATGCAAGCAAGCGAAGTGCCAAAGTTTATTAAAGCATAGTGCATTCCAGAGAAGGAATGGGTCAACCCCCAGGAGTAGAGGAGATCCTGAGTTTAACAAGGTTTTCTCTTTTATGCTGATTCCCTAATTTTATGTTAAGTCAGGGGTGGAATATTCATGTTTTTTCTTAGAAAGGGGTGGAGAATTTTTGAAACTGGGAACCCTCTCCATTTTTAACCTGTATGGCAATTTCCAGGGATTGCCATGGTATTTGTAAACTATCATGGCACTGGTGGGTGTAACTTTTACTATGTAAATTAGGGTAGTTTATTTAAGGATACTGCTACCTTACTTATACGCATGTTCCGGAGACCCTCATTTGTGGCCTTGATCATATCTCCACTTTGTGGCCTTTCTACCTCTTTCTGGTTGGTCAGTCCTTGGAGACCCCCTATTGTAGACCAAATATTTGGTCAGTCCCTGGGGACCCCTTGACACATCATCTATTCCTTCTTGGAAGCCCCTCTTCTGGTCAATTTGTTCCTCCTAATAGGCAAAACATCTCCTAATGTCATCTATTTCTCAGTGGAATGCTCCCCTCCCAGATAAAGCATCAGTTTCCCTTCCTCCTTGTCCCAATCTAACACCAGGGCTGGGAATACTGCAGGTAATCAATCAATGCTGGTTTTCTTCCCACAGTCAAAGAAGCATAAAAGATAGAAAAGTTCTTAATAGTATAAAGTTTACAAGCAAAGGCTTAATTGACCTGAATCATACATTTACATAACTCAGCATGTAAGGAATTCGGTTCTTGATTCCAGCTTTCTACTGGGAGTGAGTAATATTTTCTGACTTTATTAGTATTTGAATCAATTGTTCTCACCAGTTAGTAGAGAGAATGGGTATGTGTCAAAATCAGCTGTGGAGCATTTCCAAGCTTTATTCTCTACTCCTTAGCCTAAGAGATGTGGACATATCAATATCTCCTCTCAAAAATTCACTGTTTCAGGCCTTTGGAAAAAGGATCTGAAACCCAATACCTTAAGACTTTTGGAAATCACATGTCAGGAATGTGAGTTATTATAGAATCATACTTACTCTTAATTGTGTTTGGATAAATAATAAAGTCCTTTCCACTAATTTCATGATTTATAACATTATGTAGCTTCATAAACTAAATACTCAGGTGTTCATATATATATATCCCTGAGTCATGAATATTACAAATTCTAAGCAGTTGTATCAGGGCAGAAAAAAACAAACACATTTTTAAAAAACTTGACATGGCAGTAAATAAAAAAATCAAGTATGTTTACCATGTTTAGATAGTGTCACAATATTAAAATAAATTCACTCCCTTTTGTCAATGTATAAATCATGGAGTTTCTGGGTTAAAAATTATTTATTTTTACTGCTGTTGCTGCTACTGCTATTACTATTACTGCTATTACTGCTGTTGCTGCTACTGCTACTGCTATTACTATTAGTATTAATAGTACTGCTGGAAAATATTTGTTTTCACATTTCTATGTGTAAAGTACTATGTTCAACAACTTTGCCTGCATAATTTGATCTAATTCTTCTAACCATATGAGAGAGTTCCTGTGAAGGATAATCCAATATAGCAACTCATTTGATACTTAAATTATCCCATTATCCCCATCAGCAGGCCCTCTGATTTATATTAGAAGGTATTCAAAAATGGATGAGCTAAACTTTGTCACCCTGTCATTTTTATATTTGAGTGCTGGTTCCACCTCATTGAACTATAACGAATATATCTAATCTTTACTCCACATCAAAATTTTTCAAACATTTGAGGACAGTCATACATCTCATTTTCCAGATTAATACTTCTATTCTTTCTGAAATGGCAGGATTGTGACTCCCCTTTTCACTTTGATAATTCCCCTCTTAGTGTATTCCATTTTCTCTATTTTCCTCTTATAGATGTTACCTGAAATGGAACATATAACACTTCTGTATATAGTAGCCAAGGTCTACCATCTCTCTTGTGTTGGCCTTGGCTCTACCTTCCAATCTAATGTCACGTTAGGTCTTTTGCCCACTATACCACACATCTGTTAGGGATTGTGTCATCCATATGTCCTTCTTCATCTCATGCTCTGATGAAAGTCATGAATGAAAAATATGTATGGATGTATATTTATAATATCTGCATTTCCATCTTATATAAATAGTTAATTACCATTTAAGTAAACTTATAGAATTGATGAGTGCTACATACAATTTTTAAAAAATTATTTAAAAAGTTGATTAATATTTGCTTTGGAGAATGTGGGAAGAGACAAAAGCTCAGACACATATTCATGCCCTCACTAATGTCTTTTGGCTTCATCCAGACCACAGCAATTTAGGAACTGGTTGAAGTGCAACCATATCAAAATAAATAATAGACATAACCATAGAAAATTAAAAATCAGCACTGTGTTTAATTTTACTATTGTGAGTAAAATGACATGACATTCTAATCAAACTCTGTAGACAATTTTTAAAAAGTCTAGTGTATCCAAGTATATATACATACTCATAAATGAATTCTTAATTTCTAGGAATGATCATGAGGATTTCTATAGCCATTCATGCATATATATAATAAATAATTTTGGCAAAGGCCATATGCATGGCTATGTGGAAGTTGATGCAAAAACTGTTTAAAAATAATGTTTCTAAAGCTTTTGTAGTTTTCATTACTTTTATCTTTTATCATTTCCAGAGGTTATTATAAAAGAAAATAAAGAGTCAAAGATGAATTTCCTTTGTGGAAATAGTCAAATAAGTACAAAGAAAGTATTTTATAAAAGCCTTATTTTTGGCTTATAAAATTATATACTTTATACAGAATTGGACATTTAAACTTGATCTTTGACTCCTTCATTATTGAACAAAAATGGAATTTCTAAAAAGAAAAAAAATGTCCCTGTGATTTGTTTTTCCTCTGTCTATTAAAAGTATTTTTGTTGGTTGGATGAAACAGTATTTATATCATAGGTGATGCATTTTTTTCCCCTAATAGATTTATTTCTTTTGGAGGATCTCTGCTTTTATATTCGTCCTTTCAGGACTATATACAAACTTCAAAATATGGCCTTTCAGCATCTTTCTTTCTGCTCTGTGTAAGACTGAATGTCATCTGTGATTTCCTAGTTTGTGCTGGCTTTATACAAGAGAATGGCCTTTCATGATAACTTCTTTGCATATGGATAATATTTGCTAAGTGGCCTGCCTATAACTTTGAAATTGTCTGAAATATTCCTATATGCAAACCAAAATGTAAGACTGAAGTCTTTCTACGTTTGATAAGTTACTTCATCTAATTGCCCCATTGAATGGCCATATAAGAAGGGATTTGTTGGGAGAAGTGGTTTTGAACATCTAAAGAGGAAGAAAGTCAAACCAGATGTTGTCTACTGTAGTGCTCTCTGTCCCACTTCATTTTGAGTTGTCAGGTGCACATTGCGGGAGATTCTGAAAGTGTTTAAAGACTTAAAACCAGCACTCCTTCTTCATTCATTAAGTTATTTATTTACTCAGCAAACACTTACCAAACATACCTACCTTGTGCCAAGAATTGTATAAAGCACTGGAAAGACACATAAATAAAACCTATCCTTACTCTTAGGGCATTAGTAGTCCGCTAGTGGACACAAGATTAGAAACAAATGATTTAAAAAATACTGTGGAAGTACAAATATGTATTAAGTATTTATGGGGACAATACAGATGAGTACTTAACACATCATTGGAAAACTAGTAAAAATCTCTTAGGATATAAAATATCAGAGTTGACTTTTTAGTGTTCACTGGTGATTAGACAAAGAGAGTAGTCCAGGAATTCCAGACATAGAAAGCAACCTAAATCAAGAGCCAGAAATTAAAACAGCTTGCTGTATTTCAGCAAGTTCAAGCCTTATGTTGTTGCATCATGAAATGTCAGCAAGAGAATGATGAATGATAAGGCTAGCCAGAGAGGCAACAGTCATACGATGGAGAACTTCCTATGCCATCTTAAGGATTTTAGAATTTATCCATACAGATAAGAACCAGTTGAAATTTTACATAGGGAAGAGAATTGTTTATTTGGCACTCAAGATTTGTTTATTTGGCACTTATGTGGAGGATGGCTTTTAGAGAAATCGAAATGTAGGCAAGGAGAACACTTAGGGTATCTCACTAATAATGTAGTCTGAGTTTTGGGGAGATTGAATTGTGCCATTTTTAAAGTTAAATTTGTTGAGCACTTTCTTTTTTATCAGGCAATAGCCTAATTCCTGAGAATAAAAAGTTATGCAAAATCAGACACACTCCCTATTCTCATGATTCTTAAAATACAGCGAGGGAGATAGATTTTAACAAAGTAATCATATAGGATTACATTAAGAATTGGCAAACTACATTTCTCAGGCAAAATCTGGCCTGTGGCTTTCTTATGGGTTAAATTGTGTCCTCCAAAAAAGGTATATTGAAGTCCTAATCTCCAATACCTGAGAATGTGACCTTATTTGGAAAAAGGGTCCTTACAAAGGTAATCAAGTTAAAATGAGGTCATTAGGGTGTGCCCTAATGCGATATGACCAATATCCTTATAAAAAAGGAAAATTTGGGCACAGAAACAGGCAGACAGGGATG
>CAUYRT010017723.1:0-10431 GCA_963574885.1 Lepilemur ruficaudatus
ATAAAATATAAAAAACATACCATGTATCATTTTTAAGTGTTCAGTACGGTGGCATTAAGTACACTCACATCGTTGTGCAACCATCGTCACCATCCATCTCCGGAACTTTTTCATCATCCCAAACTGAAACTCTGTCCTCAGGAAACAATGACTCCCCCACTCCACCTCCTCCCAGCCCCTGGTCACCTCTGTTCTACTTTCTGTCTCAATGAATTTGACTGCTATAGGCTTCTCCTACAAGCGGGATCATACGGTGTTTGTCCTTTTGTGTCTGGTTTATTTCAGGTGGCATACGTCCTCACAGTTCATCGTGTAGTAGCACATGTCAGAATCCCCTTCCTTTTCGAGGCTGAATAATGTTTGATTGCACACATATACCACATTTTGCTTATTCATTCTTTGGCCCATGGACATGCACCTTTTGGCTATTGTGAGAATGCTGCTATGAACACAGGTGTACAAATGTCTGTTCGAGTCCCTGCTTTCAAATCAAAAGACGTATACCCACAAGCAGAGTCTGGAGTCTTAATTACTATGTTCAACTGTC
Source organism: Lepilemur ruficaudatus (assembly GCA_963574885.1). Taxonomy (NCBI): domain Eukaryota; kingdom Metazoa; phylum Chordata; class Mammalia; order Primates; family Lepilemuridae; genus Lepilemur; species Lepilemur ruficaudatus. Next base: position 548 of record CAUYRT010017723.1, read on the forward strand.
CCTAAATGTATATTACAACCAAGGCAAAGAGATCCTCCCTCCTGTCCCCAGACCCACTCATCGGAGCTGGTTTCCCTCCCAGTTCTGGCTTCCACGCTACATGAATCTCTGTCCCCAGCTTAAACCTTCCTTCCTAACTCCAGGCGTGTGAGAACTGCCTCCTGGGCATTGCCACCTGTGTGTCGAATGCACCTCAACCTCAACATGGCCAAATTAGAATTTTCACTCCTCCCTCCATCAAGCATGTGCTCCTCCTGCTTTGCCATCCCGGTCACCGACACTTCCGACAAGCCTGAAGCTGGAGCCAGAAACCTGAAGCTGTCCTGGACGCCTCCCTGTCCTGCCCTCATGTGCCCCATCCACCATCAACACTTGTCAATTCTAACCTCAAAACAGTCTTTGAATCTCTTCTCTTCTGCCCATCATCACCACCTCCTACCACCCGGGCCAAGCCAGCACCAGCCTTCGCCTGGGCCGCTGCGCCGGCCTCCACGCTTTGCAGCCTGGTAATCAGCTCTCAGCACGGCAGCACGATCACAACAGGACTCCTCCTGCCTGCCGTCTGGTGCTCGTAGGATAAAGTCCAAAGCCTTTACCATGACTCAGAAGACCCCAGAGACCTGGTGCCTGCCACTTTTCCAGCCTCCTCTCTGGCCTTCCTACGGTTTCTCCAAGAGCCTTGCTCTGTTGCCCATCAGAGTCTTAGCACACGCTGTTCCCTCTGCCTATAACACTCTTCCTCCCCATCCCCATCTCCAACACCCCCTTGCCTGGCTGATGCCTCAGCCTAAATGTCACTTCCTCAAAGAAGCCCTCCTTAACTTTGACGTTCCCCACCCTTCCACCCCAAGGCTAAATCAGGACTCTTATGGTCTCACACAACCCTGGGTTCTTTGCCTTCATAGCAACTATCAGAAATCATGATAATGCGATGATTAGGCTATAATACAATTATTATCTCTTCCTGTCCAGGAGTACAGGATCTTTGCCTGTTTCGTTCCTCATTGTATCTGCAACACCGATGCTCAAAATATTATGTTTTGAATGGCCAACTTTTAGGGAACACCCAAGTGCCTGACATCAGAAATGGCCTTCAGCTACAGGTGAATTCTACCACCACCAACTTGCTTCAACCGGAGTGTGGCTTCTCGCCAAAACACACAACAGCGGTCCCACACAGATGCCTAGTGGTGTGCACACATACACACACGTGCACACAGGCACACACAGGCATGCGGAACCACTTGGTCATGCACATAAGCACATAGAGCAGTGCGGTCCCCCCAGTCCCACGTGCTCACACCCATAGGCGTGCACATGCATGAACATATGAAATTACCCACAGGGAGACACACGTGCACACAGCCATACACTGTTACATGTGTGGTCATGCACCCACACCATAGTTACACACTCACAAGCAGTCACTAGCACACACATGGCCACACGCGTAACATACAGCACCACTCACACTGTCTCACACACATAGACACAGCAGAGATGTGCAGGAGGGCACACCTCACCTAGTCACTGTCCTGTGTACCCACGCACACTCGTACACACGCAGCCAGGCCAGCTGGTTTCAGGTGATGTCTGGAGGTAGCTTCCAGGAACCTCAGGGCTAGGACAGCCCTTTGCAGCTCTTGGATGTGACTCTCTCCCCAGGCACCTCCAGAAGCCTTCTCTCCTGCTTCTGGAACATTCAGCATCCTCCTCTTCTGCCTGTCTGCCCACCAGCACGGTTCATCCCAGCTCCCAGTTTTAGGTTCGAGGCTGGAGTGGATGGGAATGGCACGACCAAGGATGGGTAGGACCCGCCCCGCAGACTGTTTACTACCACACACCCAGGTAATTATTGCTCTTTTATACATTTCCATATAAAATTACTCATTCTGATTCTTGGGAATAATTCAAACGAGAAAGTCCCACAAACGATGAAACCGGCTGGGTAATGAAGAACCATTGTCATTTCTCTGGATGTGAGCACTTCTCACCCCAGAAAACAGGCGCATAATTACACACAGGAGCCTGATGTTGCTGGAAGAACTGGAATCAGAGAGAGACCCAGGTGCACGTGAGTGAGCGCACATGTGTGTATGTGTGTGAGAGAGAGTGTGTGTGTGTCTCTCAGCATGTGTGTTTGTGTCATGCGTGTGCCGATGTGAATATGTGTCTATTCCAGTTTCTCTATTGCTGCGTAACAAAGTACTCCAAAATTAAGTGACTAAAACAACAGTCATTTTGTCACAGCTCACTATTTTGTGAATCAGAAATTCAAGATGGTCTCGGCTGGGTAATTCTGTGTTCCGTGGAGTGTCGCCAGAAGTGACGGTATTCAGTTGGAGGAGGGGGTGGTCTGCACGGTCCAGGATGGCCTCACTCACACATTTGGTGCCTTCACAGAGATAAGGAAGGCTGGACTCAGCCAGAACATTCGCCAAGAGCACCTAGACGTGGCTGCTCCAGCAGGACAGTCCCAGGGTATCGGACGTCTCCTACCGTGGCTGAGAGCTCCCAGGGGAGAATTTCCTAACGGGGTGGAAGGAGCAAGGCTTCTGTGTCCCAGCCCAGGAAGTCTCTAAGCCCAGCCCAGGTTCATGGGGCAGGGAATTAGACTCCACCTCTCAATAGGAAACGTGGCAGATAATTTGCAGCCAACTTTAATGCACCACCGGGTGTGTGCCACTGATGGTGTAGTAGAAAGACCCTGGACTTGAGCGGGCGTTAGGGATGGGTTTGATTCCCAGTGCCTCAATTCACAAGCTCTGTGACCTTGGGCAACCTAAATAACTTCTCTGAGCCTCAGCTTCCTGATCTGCCAAATGTTGTTGTTGTGAGAACTTGTATGTAAAGTTTAGCCTGTCAACAGCATTTAGTGAACACCTACTGTATGCTAGGTGCCCCATGCATGTGCCTCTCCTCCTGCTCTCCCCAGCCCTCCTGCCCTGGGGCCACACACTTTAGGAGGCTCTTGGAACGGGGATGGGTGGGAGAGACAGACACTCCCTTGAGGCCCTGACAGCCTCTCTCAGTCACATCAAGACCCAACCCACAGTAGCCTGCCTCTCTGCAGCCTCCTGATGGTCCCGTCAGCACCAGCGCCAAGGTGAGCCCGGGAGCTTCCGCCATCTGCCGCAGCTGGGCTGGTGAGAGGAGCTTCGTCAGCTCAGGGGCATCCCTGGCTAACAATGGCGTTAATTTTTCATTTGTTTGTTTGATTTTCTGCAGTGAATGAGCAATGTTGGAACAACATCTGGAGCTGCCTCAGGCTGAGGTATGCAGAGCACAGTGGCAGCGATGACAGCCCAGAATACAGCACTCTCATGGTGTGCACATCCACACATCCGCAGACATACGCAGGCTTTGTGCACACATGCACTTCTACATGCATGTGCACACTCATGCACACACGTATGGTCCTGCTCACATACAAACACACCAAACCTGTATGTGTGCGCATGCATGTGCACATGTGTGTTAATGCACATGCATTCACACACATATAAACCTGCGGGCATGCCTGCCTGCGTATACACACATATATACACACATGTACCCACAAACATATACACATAGATACACACACTTGCACACATATACACTATCACGGTCGCATCACCAGGACCAGGCAAAGGGCTCCCAGTTCCCGGCAGGAGCTTGGGAAGGCCACAGCCTCAAGGAGACCCCTGTGAGCCCTGTTCTCTGTGCCCAGATTCAGGCCCTGCTTCCCACACCCTCCCCTGGGCACACAGGTCCTGCCGCCCCCCCCCACCTGCCCTGCCCTGCTCCCTCCCCGGGCCTGGCCCTGCCCAGGAGACTTACATGGCCCACCCTCTCCAGGAGCCTGCTAGGGGACACCAGACCAGCAATGCCGGGGAGCAGTCACCTCCCCCAACACAACTCTTTCCCCAGTGTAAAACGAGAGGGTTGACTAGAGAGCAGCAACTGGGGGCCACCAGCTGAGCCCTCTCTGCTACCACAGCCCAGCTCACCCCCGGGCCCAGGGGCCATGTGTATGTATGTCTGGGAGCTGTGTGTATGCATATGTATGTGTGCCTGGGTATGTCTGCACATATGTGTTCATGTTCATGTATTGGTGCTGTCTGGGTCTGCCTTAGCATGTTGATGAGGGTCTTCACATCAATTTGCCTATATCCATGAATGTGTATCTGTGACTATATATACATGTCTGTCATCTGACTATATATGCATATCTGTTATCCTGTAAGTGTGTCTGGCTGTTTATGTGTCTGTGTTTGTGTATGTCTGGGTCATTGTGTCTGTGGATGTTCTTATACGTTTGTGTGAATCTGCAAAGCTGTGTATGCTGGAGCATGTCTACATATGTGTATCTCTGTGCTTTTATACACATACAAAAGTGTCTGCACCTATATGTCAGTGTGTGTGTGTGTGATCCTAGCTGTGTGTATGTCACTGTGTCTGTGTGTATATGTGTGTGCATGGCTGTGTATGTTAGTGTGTGTGTGTCAGCATGCATGTGTGAGAGCATATCTGTTTGTGTCAGTGTGTCTGGGGGGGTGTGTATGTTAGTGTGTGTGTCAGTGTGTGTGTCTGGGCTGGGATGACGGCAGGAGGTAGGTCCCCGTCAGGGCCTGATGGCTGGCTTCTCTCCGGCCCCACCCAGCCCCAGGCGTCCAGCCAGAGGGGTGGGCAGGGGACAGCCAGAGAGAAGGGAGCATCCCCAGATGGGAAGTGTGCCCTGCCCAGCTGGACAGCGTGGCCACAAAAGCAGAAAGATATCAGGCAGAGTCTGTGTCTGAGGTCCTCTGCCCCACCCTGAGCAGCAGGCGGGGGCCTCTGGGGCAGACCTGGCACCTTGTTCCCTGTGTCCCGGCATCTTCCGTGGTCTCCTGGCTGCTCCCTCTGCTGGGCTCCTGCTCTAGTCTCTCCTGCGTGTTCTCTGCACGCAGGTGTGTGTCATTGATCAACTTTATGTCTCTCATCTGCTGTCTGTCAGTGTGTGTGTCCAGGCCTCCCACACAAACACGACCCCCGGACTATCGATCCCTTCGTCCTACTCACACGCCTTGTAAAGACTCTGTCACACACACCTGATGGGTCTCCATCATTCTCTTTCCTCCCAGTCCTTCCCCTCCTCCCCGTCCAGTGCTGACAAGGACAGGAGCCTTGTCCCAACCGCGGTATGAAAAGACCTGGGATTGCTGCTAGCAGAGCCCAGGGGACAAGCACAAGAGTTTTTAAAAGCAAAGTGTTACAAAGACATAGGGGTGTTTTATGAAACCCAAGGGCAGGGCGAGAACCCAAACTCAAAAGGGCTGTAAAGCTCACAAGAGCCCAGAACCTTCTCTGTACCTCCCCTTCCCTCTTCTCTTCCAGCTTCTCCACACATGTGACAAACCAAAGAAGCCTGCACCCCCCTCCCCTGAGTTTAAAGGTCTTAGTCCAAAGATCAGCCCAGAATGACCAGCATCAGTCATTTCCAGGACTTTGGGGGAGAAAAGTCTGAGTGACCAAGCTTGCATCAGTTGTCCCCCTTGAGTCCAGTAGCCGCGGCCAGTGGGCAGAGTCACACCGAGGCATGGCTGCCAGGCCCTACCCCCAGGCACGCCTAGCTGTTCTCAAACAGATCTGGAGGACAAAGTTCAGCATCAGGCCAATGAGAGAGGTGCCTGGAGTTTGCCAGGTGAGGTGTCCTGCCGGCCTGCCAATGTGCAGGCCTGGAGCTCCAGAACGCGGCTGACAGTGGGTCACCTGTGAGTGATGCTGAAGCTACAGGAACTATGGGATTACTTGGAGCTGGCGGTGGCACCGTCACCAGCCTAGTCCCCAAGAGTGCCCTTAGTCTCTAATTGGATTAACACACTCCGCATCCTAGTGGTGGCCTTGGACCCTGCCCCCAGCAGCACCACTCTCCCCAGCCTGCCCCTGTCCCGGTGACTACTCCCCCTCCCACCACCTGCGCGCAATGGCGTCTCTTCCCCATAGAGGCCCTGCGGTCCCCAGAGTCCTCTGGCCTCATTCAGCCCCTCACCTCCACCTACCCTGGCCCCACCCTCCTGCTCATCACCATCCAAGAAATCCCCCAGGTTGGGGGGCATAGCCAGGCTCAAACCAGCACGAGGGGCCTCCCAGGCAGTGACCTGTTACCATGACCTAGAGTTCCAAACCATGGAAAGAACGGGAAGAAGGACTTCCTGCCTTCAGAGGTCCAATCAGTGAATGTCTTTCCCTTAGATGAAAAAACAGGACAGGGAGAGACTCTGGGTCCTGCCCATGGTGAGGACCACGAGCACATCAGTCCAGGCCCCTCCACCACACATGCCTCAAGACACACAAAGGCCTCTCACCTACGGCGTGCCAGGCACTGTGCTAAGCACTCTACAGGCAGTATCTCATTGAACTCTCACAGCTGCCGTATAAGGTGGGTCTTATTATACCCATTTTCTGGATGAGAAAATGAAGGCTCAAAGGTTAGATAACTTTTCCAAGGAACTCCGGATAACAAGTGGCAGAGCCATGATTGAAAGTCTGTCCAACTTCAAGGCAGAACCCCAAACCTCTGTGCCTGTCGTCACTGCCCGGACATGCGTGTGTGGTTGAGACAATGGTCATGGGACAACCACATGTTGCTGAATAACCTGCCCTCTGTTGCCAGCAGCTGGCAGCTACATGTCCTGAAAAAAACGGAAGCTAAATGACCCTATAAGAACAAAAATGTTCAAAGATGAATTCAGAGTCTGCCTTGACATACCCAATAACTCCATGCCATCTTGTTCCCTGCTTCAAGCTTTGTGTTCCTGACTAAACTATAAGCCCCTGGAGGGCGGGACCTATGTCTTCTTTCTCACCCACATTCCACAGGGCTGCACAAAGAATTCAGTGCACACTTCCTATATGCTTGTCCACTGGTTGGCTAGGCGGGGGATGGATTGGTTGTTTGCTTGAATTGTGGGTCGGTTTCTTGGGTGGCTGGGCGGCCCACTAGTCAATGTGGGTTAGTTAGCTGGATGGTGTCAGAGTGTGGGATGAGGTTAGGGGGCTTCCCTGTGTGGAAAACCTCCCATCTGAACCCCAACAGGGATTCTCTTCTCTTGGGTATCTAGAAAAATTTTCCCAGGGAATAGGGAACTTTCTAGTGCTTCTTCCTTCCCTTCCCCCCTCCCCCTGCCTAAGGGAACCAGGGCTTGCAGGAGGAGCAGGGAGGTTCTGCTTTCCCACCGTAGGCCCCGAGGGGCCCAGTGAGGAGGACCCAGTCACTGGGAGGGGCATTGAGTAGCCCAACGTGGTCACCCCTGGGAAGCACACAGGTAAAGGCTGTCCTTGGGTGGATGTGCGGGTCACCGGGGGAGTTCCTAAAGGCTGGGATGCCGCAGTGTGGAGAACAAGGAGCCCCACGCTTCAGAGCAGCTCACTTCATCCTGCCCAGGAAAAAGGTCATGTGCTCCGATATGAGTAATTAATTTTCTCCGAGCAGCGTTGAAAAGGTTAACCTGATTTATAGGACTCAATTGAGTGTAGAATGGGTTGTGTATCTTGTAAAAGGCCCGTTCCGGCATCTGAGTCTATAGACTCACCGTGGCTGGGCAGCAGCGGGGGGCTGGCCCTACATTGTATGCCTTTAGGTGGAATCCACGTGAAAATCCCAGAGAGCCCCACTGGCCAGGAAGTTGCTTCCTGGGCTCCAAACCCGAGTGAGGGGTCATTGGAGCACGCAGAGGCATGTCACAACCCCTGACTCGGAGGCAGCCTCAGCCTTCATCTCCATAAGCCCAGGACCCAGGAAGAAAAGCCCTGCACTGGGCTTGAGTTCTGAGTTCATGGCCAGGCCCCTCCACTGACCCTCTGGCCTTGGTACTGGGCCACACAGTTTCCCCATCTCTACAACAGGGTGAAAAAGCCTGCCCTCTCTCCTTCTGTGTCATCACGTAATAGCTGCGTGAACTTGGTTGAGTTACCTAACCTCTCTGTGCCTCAGTTTCCACGTCTGTAAAATGGCAATAATAATAGTACCTTCTTGTAGGGTTGTTATGAGGATTACATGAGTTAATATTTGTAAAGAACTTAGAACCGTGCCTGGGGCTCAGTGAATGGTTTGCTAAATAAACTAATAAAGTCTGGATGACCTCGGGGGTGTCAAGCAAGGCCAGAACCTGGCCAACACTGCCACCCCAGGCTTGGCTCCTGGCTGTGAGGTGGGCACCAGTGGTACTAGGGCTCCATATTGGACAGAAAGGGAGCAGAGGCAGGATGGGGATGTCCTGGCCAGAAGTTTTTCCTTTCAGGTATCTGTTCTCCCTCTCCCAAGCTCTGCTGCCCAGTCGGCCGCAGTCTGCCGGGCAACCCACAGATGCCGGTCTAGCACCACCTAGTGGAAAGACCGAAGCCAGCAGGTGGGTGGCTTCTGGGCCCCTCCTTCGGGAGGGAAAAGGAGAGAAGTTGCTGGGACTTACCCACCTGCCAGGCGCTAGAGGGAGGAAAAAAGAACAGGACACCAGAAACCTCCCAGCTGAGCTCCCCTTTACTCTGAGCCTCGGTAGTGTATGGTGGTGTGGCATGTTACAGAAGTTCGGTGGGATGCAGGTCTGCATGCATGTGTCACACGTGTGCATGTCTATGTGATGACTGATTAAGTGGGCTAACATGTATGCAGAACTTAGGCCAATGCCTGGCCCATAGAAGACATTCAATAAATGTTTGTCATCATTATGATTGTGGGTGTATATGCATATACCTGTCTGTATTCACACAAATATGGATGTACAGACTGTATGTCTCCATCTGTGTTTACGGATGCATGCATGTGTGTATATGTGTACCTAACTAAGAATGCATATGTGTTGACATCTATATAGAGGTTTATGTGTGTAAATAGGTGAGCATGGTGTCCATGTGAATATGTGAGTGTTTGTATCAATATGTCTGCGTATCTGCCTGTCTGTGTGCGTACGGAAGTCTGCGGGAGTATTTGTGCACCTTCATTGAATGGAACGCTCGTGCATTAGTTTCCTATTGCTGCATAGCAAATCGCCACAAACTTAGCTTAAAACAACACGCAATTGTTATCTCACAATTTCTTTGCATCAGGAGTCCAAATGCAGCCTCCCTGGTCCTCTGCTTAGGGTCCCACAAGGCTGCAATTAAGGTGGTGGCCAGGGCTGCAGTCAAGTCTGAGGTTGGGGTCCTCTTCCAAGCTCATGTGATTATTGGCAGACTGTGCTTCCTTGCAGCTGTAGGACTCATGCAGCAGCTTGTTCAAGGTCAGCAGAAGAATCTTTGTCTCTCTCTCTCTCTGTCTCTGACCTTCACACCCTTTTTTAAGGGCTCGTCTGATTAGGTCAGGCCCACCCAGGAGGATATCCATTTTCATTAACTCAAAGTGGACTGATTAGGGACCTTAATTGTATATGAATAATCCCTTCACCTTTGCCATAAAACATAACCTAGTCACAGGAATGTCCCATCATTGTCACGGGTCCCATCCACACGTAAGGGGCAGGGGTTACACAGGGCGTGTACACCAGGGCATGGGACTCCTAGGACCATCTTAGTATTCTGCCTACCACAGGGAATATTATTAACATATATATGTGTGTATGCATGTTTGGCTGTGTGTGTACATGTGACTGTATGCGAGGGTACATGTATGTGTGTGTGTGTGTCCCTGAGTGTGCTTTTCTGTGGGCTGTTTTCTTCCCAAAGGAAATGCAGACTACTAAAATAAAGATTGGGAGACCCCTGAAGTCCAGAACTTACGCACGTGTACACACACACACACTTACACACACACACAATATGCAAACCTACAGAACCAAGCTCAGGCCTGTTTTGTCCAAATACAAATAAAGTAGAGCCATGAACAGTCTTCTGCCCAATCAGCTTTCAGCATAGATAGATGTGACTAG